>JACXGM010020629.1:0-18452 GCA_016801145.1 Umbra pygmaea | reverse complement strand
AGTACAATGTGGTGGTTGTAATGCTTGTCATTAGATTATAGTTCCCAATTAGGGTACTTTATGACAATAGTTGGATGAGCTGGGATCCTTTCACAATAAAACAGGTCACCTGCGCTTTGATAAAAAGCTGAGGGAAGTGGCTAGAAAACTGTACATTGTTTTCAACTGAGTAAAACAAGCTTATATTTAGTAGAAATTCATCCAAACAATTTGGGAATATGTTTTAATTAATGAAACAAACACCTTTAGAAACTATACACTATAATATAATCAGTATGCCCACCTTGGTATTTTCACACCGTAGCAATATAACCTTCATGACATTTGTCTGACAATGATTGTCCAATTAATAAAATACGAGTCGATTGGATTTGGTCAGTTTTTGCTCTGTGAAAACCCCTTCCACTCTATTGTGCCAGATAGGCTTTCACCCGGGACCGTACCCTTACTTCCTTTCTCATCGGCTTTTAGTGTTCATCTCCCATCAGCTGCAGCAGCACAGCAGGCATTTCCTCTCAAACACCTGTCAGATCAGGCCCCTCCCCTCACAGAGAAGCACTAACATATTCTCTTTGTTAGCGTCACCTGCCACAATTGATGCCTGCATCATTGACCTTGAGCTTGTGCTGCCCAAAATAGTCTTAGTTTTATCCCCCCGTCAGACGGCTATTGTTGCTATATTTGGTTTCACGTAGCAGAGATGTTGCTGGTATCTTCTACTTTAGTGTGTCCTTTTGGTCGCAGTGATCTGCACCCTCACTGGAAAAGAATTACAGTATGTGGGCCCCTAACCATCACACTCATATTAGCTTGCTGGACATCCCATTCCAGAACAATGGGCATAAAAATTTGTGCCCATTCCACCAAAAGGGGTGGGGTCAGGAACTTGTATTGAAATAAAAGGACTAGCTCGCAACTGCCTTTCCAATTCATTCCAAAGCTTTCCAGTGGTGTTGAGGTCAGAGATCTTTGTTGGCTACTTGAGTTCCTCCTCAACAAACCCATCAAACCATGTCTTTTATAGATGCCACTTTGTGCACAGGGACACAGTCATGCTGGAACAGGAAAGGGCCTTCCCTAAAGTTTGTAAAAATGTATTTGTATTCCATAGCATTAAGATGACCCTTCCCTGGAACTAAGGGGCTTAGACCAAACCCTGAAAAACAGCCCCAGACCATTACCCCTCCTTCACCATTAGTAGGGGTGTCCATATACATATGGTCCGATAGAGTAGCTGGCTATCAATAATGAACCAACCCTATATATTGTTTATTGTTTCTGCTGTCAATGTGACACGAGTAGACAGTTGCAATGTGTTTGTTTGATAGCCTAGGCCCTCCATATGGGAGGGGTTCACAGTTGATTGGTTAAGGAGAGATGAGAGACATGGTTAGATTGGGTTGTAAGGGGGTCTAGAATTCTGCCTGGAAGAGGATAGAAAATGCATGATCTCTGAGATTGTATGAGGAAGCTGGGGGATACTCACAGGATTGGTAGTGCAGCTCTCGATCTGGAGACCAATGACTGATATTCAGCCACCACACAACTGAATGTTTAGAAATAAATATCATGACTGCAATCTGTTGCACCATTCACAGTTACATGGACCAGTACAGATGAGACATGTTTTCCGTATTTGTCCAGCAGATAATATGATTCAGAGAACACAGCACACTGCAATCACTGTCAAGAGTTTCCTGTGATTTCCTGCTATAAATAAACATGTGGAATATAACAGTATGTCACATCGAGAGTAAGGGATGACAGATATATTATGAGATGGAACAGTGGTAGTCTAACTCTTTGAGCTGGCATCCAGTTTTTTTGTAGACTCCAAAATTATATCACCACAAATAAACCTTCAAATTGGTTAATTTTAATTTTAACATAAACTAATATTCATTAGATTTTTGAAAATCAATTAATAATATTTAATTCCTAAAAATGACAGAAAATGAAAGTGCAGGCACATATTATGGAATAATACTCACATATGGTTTTCTTAGTGCTTATTATGTATTCCATCCTTATGATTGGTGTTTAAATTGCATATCCAGCCCACTGCATTTGTTTTTTTTTTCTGTGAGAGGCCTCAGTAATTTAATATATATATATCGCGAATGTTTGTGGGATGTCATTTTTCCTATTACTTTCTTGCAAAGACCAATGCATTTGACATCCCATTATTCTAACCATTATCTGACATGCAAACGGTTCTTTCATTTAGAAGTTTATAATGTACTGTATGATCAAATTAATCTTAGATAAAATCTTTTGTTAAATTATTATTATAATAGCTTGTTTTCAACTTATCTTCACAGACTTTTAACCCTTGTGTGGTGTTCATATTTTTGTTACTCAGCCAGTGTTCGTGGGTCTGGTGGACTCGCTGCATTTTTGGCGTTTTTATTCAACACATTCAAACAATTTTATTTTAAAATACTCAACATATTTTTTACTTAATTCCAATTAGAAGCAATATTAACAGCATGTATGGCTAATATTTGCCCTTTACCTTTGTTAGATCACATTTATGAATTGAAGTGCTACTTGTTTTTGGTTTGTTTTTAATCAAATGTAATAAAAAAAGAAAATAAATTATAATCAAGATATAAATTCAAAAGATGTACAAACTAATGCAAGGTTTTTCATAACTATTGATTTTTATTATTTGAACTTCATTAGAAATTGAACCCATTCGGTTGTATATACATACACAGCACAAGTTGAAATACATACAGTAACCATGTCAGTGTAGACAACACATGAGGGGCAGATCTTTACTGTGTGTGTCTGTTGCATATATACTTCTTGCACTTGATGCATGTAAATTGTGTTTTTCTGTCCATCTTGGGTCCACACACATCACAGCGCTTCATTTTGTTGCTGCTGGCCACAACCTAGAATAATGAAAATATCAGGAATTTGTGTGTGTGAACTAACACTCTCATAAGGCACAATTGTCAGACATACAGTGGGGCAAAAAGTATATACTGTTTTGCTCCACTGTACTGCGACAGCATCACACACTTACTTCAGGCTCTGCAGATGGTGGTTCTGTAGGTCGGGTGAAGAGGGCACCAGCATTCTCAAAGGTCTCACCAGTGCCTTTCCCAGTTCCTCGAGAAAAAGGCGTCTCCTCTGAAGCTTCCTTCGGTTTCACTCTGGGTTCAGTGCCATCTAGAGGACAAAGGCGTTGTACGCTGAGACATCCAATATGTCGAAGAATATCACCAGTGGCCAGCGTAGGGTCCTCCTTTTGCAGCTGTCACCAGCTTCTCCATGTTGTCCACCCCACCTTTTGTGGCATTATAATCCATGATAATTTCTGTTTTTTGATGCTCCATGCCAGAGATTTTCCCATCCCTATGCAGTGTACTCATGAGTACCACATTCTTGCCTTTCTTTGGCACATAGGATACCAGGGACGGGTCAGCTGTGTACACAAACTTGGAAGACTTGACAGGCCTACTCTTTGTAGTCAGCAGTTTGGGTGGGAGCTCAGACTTGTTTTTACGTATCGTTCCCACCAAGCATATGAGGAAGTGGCATCACAGGCAGCCCAGAACTTTATACCATATTTTGCAGGTTTAAATGGTATATACTGCCTAAAGGGGCAGCGGCCCCAAAATGGCATCAGCTGCTCATCAATGGTGACATTAGGCCCAGGGTTGTAAAACAGGGGGAGGTGGTGCATCCACTTGTCCCACACTGTCCTGATGGAAGCTAGCTTGTCTCTCTGAGTTTGAGTTTGAAAAAATATTATTTTGTATATTTTTTCTTTAGATAAAAAATGAAAACAGGTCCCACAGACCCGAATACCTGGGTTAAACACACTGAAACAAAATCTTTAAAATATATTCCTCATTTTTAAACAACATATTACAAATCCAGTCCAAAATGGGAGACTTGATGATTTTGTTACCCTTTTAAGTTCCAGAACATGTTTCATTCCTTGTCAGCAAACAGTTTAACTGCACTTTTCTGAAACGTAATTAAAATTTCCAGTAAACAAAGCCCATATCCTGCTTTTGTAATTTCTGACTGACACTATGCCATTGAATGTTTATGTAAGTAAGAGAGAATGTCGACCTGGCAAATTGCTTATTTCCTATAAATACTTTTATATCAACACTATCCATAACTTGTTTGAAAGATGTGGATTTAAGCAAATAGTGTTTTTTTAATTTATGGACTAGGTGATCAACACAAGGTCTACAGTATCATAAATCATGATTCATTTGGAAGTATCCGATATCCAGGGACAAGGCTGCTCTCTACAGGACATGTAGATCGCTGCAGCTCCAGAGTGCCAGCTTATGTCATAGCACTTTAAGAATGTGTATAGCCAATTATAAACCAGATTTCATACACACTCTGAATAACCATAGCAACATGTCCTCTGGCTACTCGTCATGTGACTGACCAACCTAGAGCATAAGGCTGTTGTCAGGTAGAGCTTAAGGGCATGTTTTGTTTGTCATTGAACTGTTACAGCCACAGTGTGGACAGATGTCTTGCTCTCTGGGGGACATCTTTAAGCTCAGCTGCAGAGTTGTCAGTGAGCAGTGCGACACATGGGTCACATGAGAGGGACACAGGGGCAGAGGGTAGAGGGAGAAGGCCAATAGCCCTGTGCCCCCAGGGTGAAAGATCACTGTGAAGATGGAACAAGGTTAGCCTTGTCTGGTGCCTGATGCCTGGGGCAGGAGTTTGGGCTGGAGTGTCTGGACTAGTGTGGAGGTCGCTCTCTAAGGAAACCTGTCAGATTGAGTAGGCTCTTTGGGGACCTCAGAGGATTGGATCTGTCTGGTAGGGACAGGTTTCACACAGCTGACATTCTATCTATCTGTCTTACAAAAGCATGTTAAGGTTTTACTGTATTTTGGTGTTGTTCCAGTTAGTTTCATACAGATTTAAAAATAGCAGTGCATTTTATCAGCCAAAATCAATATTCCAGCTTGCCCTATACTTTGAATCTGTAACAGGTCAGACTTCACTGTGAAAAACATGTAAAAAACTGAGAAAACACAGGTAGTTTCCAGACAGATTCTGTAAAATTACAGTAAATACACGTACCACAAAATTCACTAAATTACAGTTTATTGCTGTTCTTAAATGATGATTTAACTGCAGGAAAATATAAATATTATTTTAAAATACATTTAAAACTACATTTAAGGCTAAGCTATGGAATTTTAGGGCATTTGTTTGTTACTTTATGAAACATTCCAGTCTACCTACAGCAATTTCCTATTAAATTATAGTTTTTTCAAGTACAATGACTAAGAACTAATGCATAAAAATGCAAGAAGTTCATAATCCCAAAAAAAAATGTCTGTACATTTACAGAACTAATATATTTAAAAATATTCATTGGACAGTAAAACAAGCATAGCACATAAAGTAGCTACATTTACAGCCAATCAATGTACATTTTGGGTATCTAGTAGTTAATTTTTGAAACTGCCCCATGTACCTATAGTGATTTCCTGTAAAATTGTGTTTGCTCTAACAACAAAAAAACTACAACAATGTATATACACAGGATATGTACTTTAAATCAAAAAGGAATTTCTGCACAATTACTTTATTACTTAATAATTATAGAGAATCATAATGTTAAACAAATGTAACTGACCAATAGAAAACTTAACATTCTATGTTAAACTACACACACACACAATAGCTATATTTAAACATAATCTCAAATGTTTGCCTGTTACAGTTATGTTATGGATTTTCCCATTATATCTACAGTGATTTCCTACTAAAATACAGATTTTACTATGTTCAAAACCAGGAAGAAATGCATAAAGACTTTTAATGAAACAGAAAGGTATGTAAATATATTGCATTAAACAGTAATTTAATGCAATATATTAAAATTATTATATTTTAATAATAGTATTATTTAGTATTTTTTAGTATTTCTATCGCCAGGGGGGAAGCAGTCTTATAAATGTGCTTTGAGATCATTAAAGTACCTAAAATCATATTTATTACTAAATACACCAATCAGCCATAACATTATGACCACTGACAGGTGAAATGAATAACACTGATAATCTCGTTCTCCTGGTACCTGTCAGTGGGTGGGATATATTAGGAAGCAAGTGAACATTGTGTCCTCAAGGTTGATGTGTTAGAAGCATGAAAAATGGGGAAGCCTAAGGATTTGAGCAACTTTGACAAGGGCAAAATTGTGATGGCTAGATGACTGGGTCAGAGCATCTTCAAAACTGCAGCTCTTGTGGGGTGTTCAGTCTGCAGTGGTCAGAACCTATCAAAAGTGGTCCAAGGAAGAAAAAGCAGTGAACCCTGACCAGACAGAGGTATTGGCAGCAAAGGCTCATTTCATTTATATGCTGATGGACACAGTACTTTATGATACAGTTCCATCTCTTGCTCATGCGTTTAACCTCCAAAGACTGATTTAGATTTTCTACAGAATGCACTGGTAGTTATACGGCTTGTGTTGAATGCAAGCAAAACCAAGTATATGCTGTTTTCTAGAGCCAAACATCTACAATTGGATACTCTGAACATTACCACTCTCAATGGTTCTGTTTTAGACTGAGTTCCTATATACACATCCCTGGGAATTTGGTTAGATGATAGTCTCTCTTTCAATACACATATTAGTGAGCTGGTGAGAAAGCAGATATTGAGAATTGGCTTTTTTATAGAAATAAATCATGTCTTTCATCACAGCATAGAAAGGAAATTGTACAGGCCGCTTTTATGTCAGTACTTGATTATGGCGATGTACTATATATGCATGGATTAGCTTCAGCCTTAAAAAATTGGATGCAGTGTATCATGCATCATTGCACTTTATTACTGGAGAACATTTTCATACACATTTTGCCTGTTATACACCTCAGTGGGCTGGGATTCCTTGACTTTTAGAAAGTCCAGTCATTGGTTAACTTCAGAACTATCAATGTTCAAAAAATTCAGAGGTCAAATACTGTATATCTGACTCGGTTGCAGGACCAGTTGGTACTAGAAATTCCCAGCATTCCCTCTGAGTTAGGTTAAACTACCTTTGAATTCCATGCCTCACACTCATGGAATGATATAAAAAAAAATTAAGTTACGGGTTTTAGTTCCTGCATGCACTTTATGGTCTGTTATATGACCTTTTTTACAATTACGGTAATTGTGGATATTTCTTTTAAAGATTATTTTTTAATATGCAAATGTTTTAACTATTTTATAAAATGTTATTGTATCCTTACTGTTTTAGTTTTAGTTTTTGGTTGGAGTTTTTACAATAAAAATGTCATGATGCGAGGTGTGGATTGAGGGAGAGAGACCAGAGATGGTAGGCGGTAAGCGATACATTTGTAGTTTATTAACTAATTCTCCAGGAACCGACAGAAGACAGGATACAGGGTACACGTAGCATGAAAACACTTAACTCACAAAACTCCTCCTAGACAACATGCTCTTACGAGTGGCATGGACACTCAACAAACAAAACAAAACAGAGCGAGGAATGAGTATAACTGAACACAAACAAACTCACGATAATGCTGCTTAACAGAAATCCTGGAGATCTTCAAAGGGAATACGGTTACGCAAAATAACAGGGTACATACACCACAATGCTCCAACAACTTTCCTCTTGGTCTGGGCACATTATATAGAGGCTGAATCAAATAATCAAATAATCAAGCCGATACTATCTCCTAACCAATCTCAAGGAGCAGATAGCCCAAACCAAGGAGAGAGGCGTGGCTAAGGTAAACACAGGAAAGGTGGAACAGAATCTGCAATACACAGAAAATATCACAGGGGGGGCTAGGAACCAATAAACACAAGAAATACAAACACAAGGAAGGGTCAAAAAGACCATTATTAACCGACACATCTTATCCACCTAGGGTAGGATGTGACAGAACCCTCCTGCTAAGACCGCAATACTGAGGTGGTCAACAAAAAGGCAGCACAAGCCCAACAACCCCCTCCCAACCACTCACCCAGGTGGCGGGTCAGAAGGTGGTCTCATGAGGCCAGGCAGTTCAATAGGCCTGGGAGCAAGCAGTTCAAGGAGGCTCAGGACAGGCAGGTCAGGAGAGCATGGAACAGGCAGGGGGTCTGGGAGCCCGGGGACAGACAGTTCAGGAGACCATGGGGCATGCAAGGCAGAAGACCCGGGGACAAGGGAAAACATGGGCCCGGGGACAGGCAGTTCAAGGGGGCAGAGGACAGGCAGGTCAGGAAACCATGGGACAGGCAGGGTGTCTGGGAGCCCGGGGACAGGCAGGGTGTCTGGGAGCCCGGAGACAGGCAGTTCAGGGAGCCCTGGGTGCGTGGGTCCAGGGAGACCTGGGAGCATGGGACTCCCGCAGCAGGGGTTCAGGGGACTCGGGCAGCACGGGTTCAGGGGACTCCGGCAGCAGGGGTTCAAGGAGACCTGTAAGCAGGGTATCGTGGCGCCCTGGCAGCAGGGGTTCAGGGGACTCCAACAGCAGGGGTTCAGGGAGACCTGTAGGCAGGGTATCGTGGAGCCCTGGCAGCAGGGGTTCTGGGAGCCCTGGCAGCAGGAGTTCTGGGAGCCCTGGCAGCAGTAGAGCAGGGAGCACAGGAGCAAGCAGAGGCAGGGCCCGACGTGGAGCAGGCAGAGGCGGGCTCTGGCGTGGAGCAGGCAGAGGTGGGGCCCAGCGTGGAGCAGGCAGAGGCGGGCCTGGCTTGGAGCAGTCAGAGGCGGGGCCCGGCGTGGAGCAGGCAGAGGCGGGGCCCAGCGTGGAGCAGGCAGAGGTAGCCTGACAGCTAGGAGAGGTAGCCTGACAGCTAGGAGAGGTAGCCTGGAAGCCAGGAGAGGTAGCCTGGAAGCTAGGATAGGTAGCCTGGAAGCCAGGAGAGATAGCCTGGAAGCTAAGAGAGGTAGCCTGGTAGCTAGGAAGGGAGCTAGCCTGGAAGCTAGGAAGGGAGTTAGCCTGGAAGCTAGGAAGGGAACTAGCCTGGGAACTATGAGGGGAACTAGCCTGGAAACTAGGAGGGGAACTAGCCTGGAAGCTAGGAAGGGAGCTAGCCAGGGAGCTAGGAAGGGAACTAGCCTGGAAGCTAGGAAGGGAACTAGGCTGGAAGCTAGGAAGGGAACTAGCCTGGAGGCTAGGAAAGAAGCTAGCCTGGAAGCTAGGAAGGGAACTAGCCTGGAAGATAGGAAGGGAGCTAGCCTGGAAGTTAGGAAGGAAGCTAGCCTGGGAGAAGGGAAGGGAGCTAGCCTGGGAGCTAGGACGGAAGCTAGCCTAGAAGGTAGGAAGGGACCTAGCCTGGAAGCTAGGAAGGGAGCTAGCCTGAAATGGTGTCCGCCGAATAGCCTTACGTGCCCATTCGGGGGGAACCTCCCACTCCTCCTCCTCGTCCCAGGTAAAGCTCTCCTCGTCGGAGCTCTGGTCGGAACTGTTGAGGCCTATGTAGGGGTCAGGGCCTCTGAAGACTCGACGGGGAAGGATTTAGTCCCCGTCCACGGCCTCCCCGACAGATAGAGGATCATCCCATGGTAAATCCTCCTCATCTAACCTCTGGACAGACAAGGGGAGGCTTATATAGGGGTCAGCGCGTCCGAAGACTCTGTGTGGAAGGATGTAGTCCCCGTCCACAGCCCCCCTGACAGATAGAGGATCATACCGTGGCAAATCCTCCTCCTCATCGGAGCTACTGATAACCCACATGGAAATGAGATGAAAACGCTCCTCGGGCTGCTCTCTCACCACAACGCGGGGAGAGAGAGAGTACGCAGCCTGCGCCTCACCCAAAAACATACCACCGAGAGCCACGAAAAAGCTCTCCATAACCGATCTCGTAATCCCTCTTGCAGGTTGGAGCATTCTGTCATGATGCGAGCTGTGGATTGAGGGAGAGAGACCGGAGACCGTCGGCGTTAAGCGGCGATACATATGTAGATTATTAACTAATTCTCCAGGAACCGACAGAAGACAGGATACAGGGTACACGTAGCATGAAAACACTTAACTCACAAAACTCCTCCTAGACAACATGCTCTTACGAGTGGCATGGACACTCAACAAAAAAAAAACAGAGCGAGGAATGAGTATAACTGAACACAAACGAACTCACGATAATGCTGCTTAACAGAAATCCTGGAGATCTTCAAAGGGAACACGGTTATGCAAAATTACAGGGTACATACACCACAATGCTCCAACAACTCTCCTCTGGGTCTGGGCACATTATATAGAGACTGAAAAACACAAGGCTGAAGGAAATCAAATAATCAAGCCGATACTATCTCCTAACCAAACCCAAGGAGCAGATATCCCAAAACAAGGAGAGAGGCGTGGCTAAGGTAAAAACAGGAAAGGTGGAACAGAATCTGCAATACACAGAAAATATCACGGGGGGGGCTAGGAACCAATAAACACAAGAAATACAAACACAAGGAAGGGTCAAAAAGTCCATAATTAACAAACACATCCTACCCGCCTAGGGTAGGATGTGACAAATAATACAATTGATGTACTGTACCACAGGGCTCAACTGTAAAAGAGACTCTGGTCTCAGCTGGTATTTCCCTGTATAAATAAAAGTTAATAAATAAATAAAATTGATGCACGTGTTGAGCAAAGACTGGTCTATGTGGTCCGATCCAACAGACAAGCTACTATATCTCTTATTGCTAAAAACGTTCATGCTGGTTCTGATAGAAAGGTGTCAGAACACACAGTGCATCACAGTTTGTTGCACATTGGGTATATTTTGACAACAAAAGGGGGACCACAGGGAACACAGGGAACACAGGGGGCGATGTGTTCCCTGCCACCCCGTGTTCCCTGTGGTCATAGGTGGCGGCGTGTATAACATACATCATTGCGCTCTATTACTGGAGAACATTTTCGTACGCATCATTGCCTGTTATACACCTCAGTGGGCTGGGATTCCTTGACATTGGTTAATGTCTGTCTATATGGCTTTACTACAGAAACTTCAGAACTATCTATGTTCAAAAATTCAGAGGTCAAATTCTGTATATCTGACTCGGTCACAGGACCAGTTGGTACTAGAAATCCGTACTAAGCACGATGTGGCTTAGGGGAACCCATACTCAGAGCGGGAGCCCTACGTAGTGGACTACCACGCTGACCTGAATACTTGAGTACTAACGGAGGCTGGGTAACCCAGAGGCAATCTAGGGCTGCAGTGGAGGTAGCTGAGGCGGTGTCCTCCGAATAGCTTGTCGTGCCCATTCGGGGGAAATGTCCCACTCCTCCCTCTCGTCGTCATGGGAGAGACGTTCCTCGTCCTCCTCAGAACGTTGCACACAGCCCCACCCCAAAAAATACTTGGGGAGAGCCCAGTCCTCCTCCCCCTCACCCAAAGAGGAATGCTCCTTGGACCAAGACGCTGTCTCCATATTTTCAAGGTGGTTCATTCTGTCACGGTTCATTATTGATAGGAGGCAGGCGCGTCTTCACACAAGGTGTGTTCTTTATTTGAACAGAAGATGAACTGGACAGAAAACAATTAACCACACTTAACCAAACAGACAGAACTAAATACTGTACTAACGAGGGGAGGGTATGGAGGTGTGGACTAACCAACAGAACCAATGGGCTGACAAAAATATGTGACGGGATCAGCGGGAAAATAAACCAAAACAAATCACACAGGGGAGAAACTCTACAAGGTGAACCACAAAACAAGCACACAGACACTAGGGCAATTTGACAGTCTCATTTGAAAGACTGCAATCTACTCAGAGCAAATGTCCCCATTACTGCCCTGGGGCATTGGAAATGATCTTTAGACCTGAGGGAAGAGTGCCCTCTACTGGCCTTCCAACACCACTTCTATAATTTGTCTCTTGCAGGAACGTCTCTTGTACACATTTGTTAGTTGCATGTGCTGCCATCCAGCACCAAGCAGAGAGCGCAGGTGCTAACATGGCCTGCCTACAGTCCTGACCAGTCTCTGACTGATAATGTGTGGTGCATTATGAAGCGTAAAATAAGGTAACAATGCCCCTGTATAGTTGTGCAGCTAAGGGTATGCAAAATGGATGAATGGGGTACACAATCTGCTTGCTAAACTAAACCAACTGTTGTCTTCAATGTCCAAATGCTTAATAGTTGTTATTAAAGGACAATTCCAGAGTACATAAAACATTTTCAATATAGTATTTAAATACAATACCCTTGACTGATTAACTTCACACACAGTGCTGTTCCTGTATTTTTTTCTAAAACAGCTGAGAGTACAGTTCGTACTTAAAATGCCACAAAGTCCAGAATTCAATGCGAACTTTGCGCCTGCGCACTCCGAGCTGCTTCAGTGTCGAATTTATTATAAGGACCTTGGCTACTAGCTAGAAATTATACACTGCAATTTGAAACATTTATTACAGGTCACAATATCATCCCAGGGCTATACGCAATGCTTCATTAGATTAAGCCAGAATCTACAACAGATTATTTTAAATTTTACATTCCTCCAAGTATTTCCACAATCACCAAAAGCTACTTTTAGCTAATTATGCTTTCTCCACTCCAGACAGGCCTTGGGCTGCATAAAAACCCCAGACAACGAACTAGTTAGCCAGTTAGCCACTCACCTATTATTATAGCTAGTCTTTTGGTTGTTATTTCCAAACCAGAAGTATACAACCACCCTGGCTTTAAATATAACAGAGTTAGCAGTATTCTGTTAGACATTTTTATTCATTTAACATTCTTTCATCCAAGTATTTACGCAATTACAAGATGCTACATTGGCGCTAATAAAGATTAACCCCGGCCAAGTAGATAATGGTAAATCAGCTCCTTGCCTGTGATTATTTGAATGAACATAACCACGGCAAATCATTTTTTTTGTGGAAAAATACATTTTGTAACTTTGGATTGTATGACTTAGACAATCGACTGGTTTCTCTGAGTGCTCCTCTGTAACGCTGGGCCAAAAAGAGCACAGAGGTCCAACAAGACGGCCCGAGGATGTCGGAACCGGCTCAAAAGCCACTTTTCAGGTGTGAATTTACATCTTTTTGTAGAATGCCTTGAACAAGAAAGTTGAGTACCACACATGTTTTAAATTAGGTTAAAGCTGTATTTCATATTGTATGATTATTTAATGATGAAACAATAGTCATAGGTTTAATTACCCTTCAAGATTCCCACTGGACCTAGATTTTTCGTCAGAGCTCATAGTTAGTTAATTCATTAATTAAAGTTCTTCCATGACTTTGTCAATAACTTAAGAAACAGGAAAAGCAGTCACATGATCACCCCATTCAAATTGGAACGCTCTTCCATAAACAATAATTAAACAATAATTAATTTATTCTTAAATATATAACTTTATAAACATACATTTTCAATGTGTTATACATAAACACAGTAATTGACAGATTATCTGTTTATAAAATGGCAACACAGCACTTTTTGTTTTGTAATCATGATTAAAATGTGTTTTATATAATGTTTGGAATCCTGTCTATTTTAAAAAACCTGTAATTTAGGCTTGGTGATATGCAGGCATTAAAGTCAGTAAAGGAGTCATGGACCACATACTGTAGATATTCTCTCCTGCAAGGGGAAGCATCGGTGCATCTGTTTCTGCTGCAGCACTGCTCTGTGTCAACATTTATGGATAGTACACTTTATCATCATAAAAAATATATTATTTTTCTACAGTAAATTACGTTTGTGTCTGTACAAATACTATTAATTAATTTTAAAAACATAAAATCACAATTGTAGGGAAAACACACAATGACCACAGATTTCTATAATTTTACATGCATTTGTTCATTATTATTAATCTGAAAAATCTGTAAAATATTATCTCCCAATTTATGTAAAATTATTACACAAGTAATTATTACATACTTTTGAATCTGTACAATTACAATGAATTGCCAAAAAAGCATCATATTGATGTAATCTTAAATAAAGGTTAAACACCTGGAATAACTTTTATTTTATCTTTTATCTTTAAATCCACAGCTTTTATAGAAAATAAGGAAATATCAGAAAAAAAATCCAGAGCATTTCCTGTAAAAAAACTATTTTTTACAGTCTTGATACTATAAAAGGTTTTGCAGAGGAATAAAAATGACTTTTCAACATAAATAATGAGACATATGTCGGTATAATGTGCATTTTAGCACTGTACCTACAAACATCACAAACATCTGTTGAGTTTTTTGTCATATGCTGAGTTATGATATGATTAGCATGATGCATTCCACTAACTCCTTGTGGCAGCTCAGCTGTCAGCAATATGATCCTGTTTGATGGCTGGAGGAAGAGCCGAAAGATGCTGCTTCAGCCGGAAACACTAATTCTACATTATCACAGAATTAGGAGGGTAGAATAATTAAGTAAACATTGTTATTGAAGTTTCTAATACTGATAGACATTGCTGCTGGATTTGCTGTAGATTAATATGTCATGTCAGATGCCATGTTTTCCCTTTCATCTTCCTTTGTAATTGATGTGCTCCTGTTCATCACTTGGTATAAAAAAAAATAAAAGTCACTTGTTCCTTTAGACAGGAAGTCCTATTTACGACGACGTAGGCTCTGGTGCCCTTACGATTGTTGTCATGCTGTGTCAGCACTGTAGGTGTGGTCATACTTCATTACATTATCATGGTTGATGTCATCCGTCATCATGGTTTCGGTGTCATGTTCAGCATTACCAAACCAACACAGACAGTGCACGGTTGGGCTTAGTGCTGACAGGTGCTGTCTAAAAAGATCCAAAGCTCTTCATGGTTCTCACTTCTCCTTTCTGTCACGAATACCTGCTCAGCTAAGAAAAGTGAAAATAAATTTGCACACCTGCAACTTATCAGGTGCAGGACAGATAAATGAATCAAAAGAGAGAAAATTGTCCGTCACTCTGGTGTGCTCATATAGTGAATTTCATATGGCAGAAGAAATACATTTTGACCAAAATGGGATGTTAGTCAGGTCTAACACATCCAACAAACCATAGCTATATTAATAACCTCTGTAAATAGGGTGTTAAACCAATCAGTGAGTACAAGGAATTACATATGCAAATAAATAGACACATCATAAAATAATAATGTAATTTAAACAGAACAGAGTTGCCTAAGAATCTTCCATCAGTTTCTATGATATAGATCTAATGAGATACATGCAACGATTATTATATATACCATGTGTCGGGAGAAGAATGGTATTAATAGCACGTGGCAATCAGCTGTGAGAAACATTATTTGAGGAGAGAGGGTTTGCCTGCTCAGGGGATAGCTGTACTTCCTCACATAGCTGGCAGTCCTGCATGCATGGTTGAATTCTGCACTCCTTTCTTCCTTCATTCAGTAAATGATGTTCGGTCAACTTAAATGACAGGTATCTAATAATAGTAATTATTTTTTTAAACACATACTTTAAAGCATAATGTCTCCAAATGTTTTACTACTATGTAAATACTGCTTGTTACACAGGATTTAGCTGGTTACACTGAACTGTATTCTGAGGGGTAAATGTGTTCGTAATGTATTAATATTATGCTGACAACCTGGTCTCCATTTTGAATCTTCTAAAACTGAATTTTGAGTCTTCTACAAGTGGGAGAAGTACTAAACTAGTACACCACGGAGTACAAAGTAATTACTAATGGTTGCACTTTGGTTGGTACAATGATGTGTATTTTGACTAGAATTTACTTGTATGCCTACTTACCATATAATGTACATGAACTGTTTTGCCAACCAGACCCTACATTTCTTAGACATCAGGAAGTGACACACAAGTAGGATAGTAGACTTTGATTACATATGTGTAACAACAATCACTTGTTTCCATGCTTTTATGAATGTAATATTTCTGAAAAATCATACAGGCCCAAGGTAGAGCATTCATTTCAAATAAATAGGTTTAAAAGTGCAATGACAAAACTGCATTGACCAAATTGTTTCCAAATTCTTTGTATTAACTTGTATTATGATGACAGTGCAGTGATGATGAGATAGCTTTTAAATAATCAATTAAAATGTTTTGTACATTAAAAACAGTAAGAAATGTGTGTTTTTTCAGGGTTTTAAACATCACAATAGAATAAAAGCATTGGTGTCATTTTTAATAATAAATGTTGATTTAAAACAAGCCACAATACACTTTAAATAACAAGGGTGTGTCCTTGATGTGTCAACACTCACGTCATGTCATGGTCCTCAAAAAAATGTTCTGTTAGGTCAGTGTTTCACACTGCTGTGAAATGAAACAAAGTGCTGTAGATTACAAAACCATTTTTTTCTTTGTGTGTCCACTCTCCAACAGCACTGTGTCGAGAGAGGTGTCAGCATTTGTTTTGAGATGGGACAAGGCTAGGTGCTCCAACATTTTCATGATGACAGGCAAGCTCTATAGCTCTCTAGTAATTCAGATAGTTTAGTTTTTTGTGGTGGGCTGCAAGTGTGGGTCAAGCTTCACTGGGCCCTGTGGCAAATTTGTGTCAGATCGTGAATTCAGGTAGCAGGACAGAGATGACAGGCTGGTCATCAGATGTTAGGGAGCTAGACTTGTAGTTGAAAGGTAGCCGTTTCAATTCCCGACTGGGCAAAATGTTGTTGTGTCTTTGAGCAAGGCACTTTTCCCTAAGGGGATGTCCCTGAATTCACTGTAAGTCACTCTGGATAAGAGCGTCCGCGGAATGATTAAATGTAAACATTGTAAAGTTATTTAGCTTTATTACAACATCTTGTTACTGGGGGAAAAAGGGGATGTAAGTGTAACAATGCAGGGTGCAGGTGGAGAGAAAAAGAGACAGATGTGAAGTACAACTAAATGCAAATGGTAACACTTATAAACCAAAATGACTACTAGAAGTCTAATAAACACATAGAAAGAGCTACACCTACCACACATTAACATATCAACAAAGACTAAACACAACGACATAAATAGAAGGGGTAATAAATGAATTCAAAACTGGTGTTTGTTATTGACAGAAAAAAGACCAGTCAATTGGTGGAGTGATGTCATGTGATTCAAAGTCCGGGAAACAAAAAGTTGATGACTGACTCCAGCTCACCAGGAGGGGGTGACGTTAACACTGTGACTGTCCTCTTCACTGCCCTGGGGTGTTTAGATTTTATATTTAGACCAGAAAGACTAGTGCCTTTTACTGGCCTTCCAACCCCACTTTCATCTATAGCATCTAGCCTCCCATCAGGGTGGGAAATTAACTTTTTTACATACCAGCCATTGTGGCAGGTGGATGCCCAAATTTAATCAGCTTCTTTGGTTTTAGCAGCAATTTTTTCCCAAATTCAAATATATAAAAGAAAACATACTAGCATCTTCTATATTGCATCAATACATAAAATGAATTATTCATATGCCTTATTACTATAGGCAAATTACTAAAATGGGATTTTGTGAAGACAAGTCTGTGAGACTAATGATTTTCAGATGATTAGCACAATTTGTCAATCAGTGAAGTATTGGATGTCTACTACTGCTTTTATTCAGCTACAATTAGATTGTTTGTCCAACTGTATGCGGTTTCACATTTGAGAGGTGTAAGTCTTTGCTTTTGTAACACTTAACCTATGCCACTATATTTAATTTTAAATTTGTAAACTAATTTTTTATTAATCTGTTTGGAAAACATGTCTGGGATTACTACTAAAATAATCCATACATTGGTTTTAAACTGCAAGTAGATGTTTATTTAGCAATTTAACCAAACATAATACAACATTAAGATACTTGAATTAGAATCCGTTTTTTTTTAACTTAATTTGCACTAATTAAATTGAACAACCTCTCCTTACATTTGTGTGCTTGCATATTTAAGCTCCTCTGGTAGAACGAGACCACATCTTATCAGAATCCAATCATAAACTCACACTCTATGAACACCCCTGCCTTTGTTTTTTCTGACAGCAGAATTATGAGCGCTTAGCATTATAAGCACTTAGCATTCCAAACTATGGTTTACATTTCCGATCACAGGAAATTACATTATAATTGTATCATATCTGCATCAAATTCCTCATATCTGTAACTATACATGTTTTGTCCATGATCATTTCTACATTGAAATACTAGGGAACGAACTACATTGTTTTCATTTTTACCACACTATATGGTATTGCTGGAGTTCTCACAGACTAGCTCTGTGAAACCCAATCAAATATACACCTGGACAAAAGTGTATCTTTGTTAATGAGTAAGCGTCTGCAATTTTGTGAAAAGCATTTATCTCCAATCCGAAAATGTTTATGCTTAAAGTAGCACAATAATTAATAAAAAAGTATAATAGGTTTGACAATTCACCCGCCAGAGTGTCTGGTAGATTAGGAAAAGTTACCTGCCAATGTGAAAAAGTACCGGCATTTGGCAGTTGGTAATTTTCCACCCTGCCAGGGACTGACCAGCAATTTAGCTTCAAACACAAACCAGCATTGGGATTTAGGGTGCTATACTGCTGGCAATATGCTCA
>JACXGM010020628.1:0-17622 GCA_016801145.1 Umbra pygmaea | reverse complement strand
GGTACAGACCAGACCCAAATAAGGTGGAGCCACCGAGTTGACGTCAACTCGGTGGCTTTTTGAGATTCGCCCGTTTTACAGAGGCAGTTTAAAGTTGTGGGATTTGCATAGCAAAGAGGTGTCAATGGGACTTTGCAGTTCACTGTATGTCTATTTTACCCACCGAACTATCATTATTCAACTATGACAAGGTAAACTCGGATTTGCATTCTATCACCCCTTTAAAATTAAATAAAAGATCCTAGTAAAGAAAAAAGTAATTCAGAAAGCATCTTAACTCTTAAAAGAGGTCCTAAGGTCAAAATTGGTAGGAGTACAGACGAGGACTTTTACGAGGCTTAAGAGTTCCTTCACTAGAGGAGAAAACGGCAGAATTACGAAGAGGGAGAAGAAATGTGTTGCAGACAATGGATGACAGTGAGTCAATAAGACTCTATAGATTAGATCGTGCAGGGATCATGTTTGTGACCGATCTCATTAGAGACACGCTAACATCTCCGACACAGCGCAGAAATGCCATAGTGCCAGAAATGAAAGTAATCACTACATTAAGATGTTTGGCAACTGGGAAAATGCAACAATGCAGCAGTGATGATTTGGGTTGATTTCCTTTCCACTGGACATTCCCACTTTGCATGCACAAAAAACTGCATTTATGAATATAGCAGCCTTCTCTGGTGTTGTCGGAGTAATTGATGGAACCCACATCCAAATTATTCAACGTGATCCCTCAGAAATCTGTGATACTACCACGGAAACTTAACTTCTAAATCTGTGGCAGTTTCACGGAATACTTAAAATCCCTCTGTTTTTTCCTTCTTGTACAACCAACCAATCACAGTCTTCAAAAGATTGTGTCATACATAGCAATGAGGTCAGCCCCGCCTCTTAACTACGATGACAGTTTTTGTCTTTTCCTTGCTCAGAGTTGCTCTTAGAACGGTCTGGAATCGCTCCTAAGCTAAGACTCCTACGTAGACGTTTTTAAGCTAAATTAGGAATTTTCGAAGAAGATTCTTAGAATCTTTATGAATACGGGCCCAGGTGGCATTACAATGCTAGTCACATCTGTTTCTGAATATGACAGCACACATGGACCCACTCTCATCAGCAGCCCTACATATGTTCCTGTGTGTTAAGGTCTGGTGAGCATTATTGTCTCATTGTAAGTGGTATGGTTGTGTGTTTCACACTGGAGATATACTTCTATTTCCTGAGGCCTTGTTATGTTGTTTTGTGGGTGTACTCTGCCCGCTTAGTTGATTCTGATTTGCATGTTGTTTAGGCTTGTCAGCATTCTAGTGCAAGATAGCACTACACCTGCCTGCATCCTGACGACTCTATTCAATCACATCCCAGAATATGAGGAATAATAAGACTCATGGAGTCTGCAGGCAGAGCAGAGCTGGCCGGTGTAGTGGAGTGCATTAAAGAGCATGGCAAGGCACTGGTCAGGTTTGTCTTGAGGGCCAGTCCTAGCTGGTGCCAAACACTGTTCACCTGGCAACACTATATTATGCTGGCAACACAAACTCTGATTCTTCTTTGATTTACTTGAAACACCATAAAGTCCAGAATTCAATGGAAACTTTGCGTCTGCTCCAGTGGAGTCGAATTTAGCGTAAGGACATTGGCAACTTGCTAGAAATTATACACCACAATTTGAAACATTTACTACAGGTCACCATATCGTCCCAGAGCTATAATCCCTACAACGCTTCATTAGGTACAGATTTAGCCAGAATCTGCAACAGATTATTTTTTTTATTTTACGTTCGTTCCTCCAAGTATTTACACAGTCACCAATAGCTAGTTTGAAACTAATGATGCTACCTCCACTCCTGATAGACCAGGGGCTGCATGAAAACCCCAGACAATGAGCTAGTTAGCCACTCACCCATTACTATAACTCGTCTTTCGGTCATTATTTCCAAACAATTGCACCAAAAAGTATACAACCACCCTGGCTTTAAATAGAACAGAGTTAGCAGTACTCTGTTAGGCATTTTAATTATTTTACGTTCATTCCTCCAAGTATTTACACAATTACAAGATGCTTCGTTGGAGCTAATAAAGGCTAACCCCAGCAAAGTAGACAATGATAAATCACCTCCTTACCTGTGATAATAACGTCCTCCGTCTGGCCTGGCTATTTTTTCAAAAATAGTGATGAGAACAGATACAGAAGTCAAGTGATCTCCTCCCCTGTAGCTTCATTAACTAACCAGTGACATCAGTGCCCAGTTTAGAAAGTGCAGAACTCATCTTGTTATGTAGCTACATATTTAACAGAAGAATGCAACCCTTAGTATTCTCAAATTCACTACAGACATTTTATTCTCCAATCAAATCTTCAAGGGTGGGACAAATAAATATTAGGATGCCATCTTAACGAATTCCCTGAATATAGCCATAGTTTTCAAAAATCTCTACAATGATGTAAGAAACATCATGAAAAACATTGAATTTAAATTTGGAATCTTACAGTGGCTGAATTGGGAATTACAGAATGCATTTAGAAGTTGTTTTTAGTGACTGTCATGTTTCCAACATGACTGGTACAACAATTATTATTTATTTATTTCAACTTTATTTAACCAGGCAGGCCAATTGAGAACAACTTCTCATTTGCAAAGAGAGGGCACAATGGTCTGTCAATAGATCTGAAAGCAATATTGGCCAAGAAGAGGCACAAGGTGCAGGTCAACATACATTTACACGTGAAGTTACACAAAGTACAAATACAGAGTGAAGGATTTTTAGAGTATACATATACATAGTTTACTGCACTGTCAGTGCAAATTGGGTCTAAGATTGAGAGGTAGATTAGTCGGAATGCAAAGTAACAGTGCAAAAATAACACTACAGTAGGTATTATATAGAGCATGGTTACGGGAATGATAGTGTGCAAATTATACAAAGACAGCTGTGCAGGTGAACATGTGCAAGATGCATTAAGTGTTTGATAGGGGCACTAGGGCATAAACAAGCAAAGAGAGGGAGGAGAGTCAACACGTACAATTTTCTGTCAATAGATCTTATAGGAATATTTTAAAAGGGTAGTGGACTCGAGGTAAGGATTTTCGCAGTTTGTTTCAAGCATTAGCAGCGGAGGACTGGAAGGAGAGGCGGCCAAATGAGGCTTTTGTGGCAACCAGAGAGATATATCTGCTTGAGTGCAGGTTGAGAGTGGGTGATACTCTGGAGATTATTGAGCATAGGTAAAGTGGGATTTTGCCTCGTAAGGACTAGTGCATGAGATAAAACCAGTGAGTTAGGCTAGAGTTAGTGCTACAGGAAGAAAGTTTACTTTTGAAAACGCTACCTTTTCCTAACTGTCTATGTGTACCAGTTCCTGGTTTCCTTGAAGAGATGCAAATCACGGGGATTGTTCAAGGCTAATCCAGTATGTCACAAAATTTGACTTCGGCAGAATTCATTGAAAATTGGATGTTTAATGCTTTGGGCAGAGCGAATAAGTGGAGTGGATTTTCGAGCAGTGTAAAATATTTTCAGAGCCATATTGGCAGATCAGGATATGATAAGGTGAGTGTGCAGATGAGGTGATCATAGACATTGAATAATAAAGAAAGAGGTTCCATCTCTCAAGGAACTAGTTAAACCAGCTAGACCAGTAAGGGTCCTTACAAAGAAGTAATCTAAAGTATTGTGATTGGTATTGGATGATCTATAAATTAAAACAATAAAAACTAACTAAAATAACAATAATCAAGACACATTGACACAACATGCACAGATATTGAACAAGTTAAACCCTCTCAGCGAGAACACTGTGCATGTGCAACATGTGCGCTGAGGCCTAGCAGATAGTCAAACAAAGATAACATACTAGAAATGTCGGCCTGCGATATAGGTTGTTGAGTCGTTGAGAAGATTAGTCAAAAAGTTTACAGATTGGGGCCGAGGGTTTGTAGGGGTCAAATAGCCAGCTAGTCCAGTGAGTAGAATTTAGAAGGGTCCCAGATTCAGCTCAATTGCTTGAAGGGGTAACACGGTAAACAGGATGTTGCTAGCAGACAAGGTCTATTGTAGGCTAACAGATGGATATCAGCTACATCATTCTGTTGAAAAGCCTGCTGGAGGACCACATCGAAGAATCACGTCAGCATATCTAATGAAGTATAATATATTTATTATGTGAAAAATGTCTGAATAATTAAGACATAATACAGATAATTAATTAATTATATAATTAAAACAGATAATAATATAATTAAAACAGATAATTAATAATTAAATGTGCTATAGATTTGATTTTTTTTCTCTATGGATCATTTGAATCAAAAACCTATTGAAACTACTACAAACTGTAGTTATAATTCTGAATCATAAAAGCCAAAGACAACAACTGCAAAAAACAACACTGTAGTATAAAAAAACAGAGCAGATAATGTATAAAAAAACTGATTTTAGCTCTATATGGTAAGCAGCACAGTTTCTTTAAAAAGAAACCTACATAGAAAGACAAAGCCATTAATGGAGTGTCGATTTCCAAATGCAACATAACAGGGAGGAATGCTCCTAAAGCTTAGTTCCATATAAATGCACGGGTAATTCATTGTTTTGTTGTTAGTGAAAAACAATATTGACCTTGCAGTTGAAAAAGGAGCCTCATATGAAATAATACCAAAATAAAAACGCGGAAAAGTCACGTGAGGTCTCGCGTGGGTAGTTGTTTCCGGTGTTACAATGTTTCACTTGAGAGTTTTCGTCAGCTAAGTTTAGCTTATCCAGACTGATATATTGAATGAAAATCCTCGTTATTATTTTAATAGATAGTGCAATGAGCTAAAAGGCATTCTTTTCATTGGAATTACAACTTCATGACATTTCCTCCTATGGAGTCTGTTCATTTGCATAAGATCTACACTTTTTGACTGGAGACACACTATTAAGGTGAATTGTATAAAACCTTTCTTTTTAGTGAACTCCATGTACACAAACAATGTTCTCAATGCTCGAGTTCATGTGTACAGCTCCTGGTGATACTTAGAGCAAAGTTTTATGTTGTGTCAAGCCTTCTTAGTGTTTTAAAAATAGTGATTTTGATGCTATCATAGTAGTGCCCCTGTCAATCCCAATCAAAAGACAATTTGACCGAAACCAAAAATATGTAAAATCTTAAGTGCCGTTTCCGTCCTAATTATGCTTTTAAACGAAAGTTTGACTCTAACACCCAGCCCAGGGAGGGCTGGCGTTTATGAACTATCTTGAACTGAGAGATGGACTCCTGTGTATGTTTGGTTATTTCATTTGTAAATTGTTGTGTTTTGGTTTCCCTTGATTTTATTCAGTGCAGTGCATGGTGTTTTAGTTCCTCCATTATTGTTATGAGTAATGCCCCTTTAATTGTTGTCATGCTCTCTCTAGTGTGAGCTGTCATTTGTTAGGTTTAGGTTAGGAAAACTTCTGGATCGGTTAGATTAATGATTATGTACAGTCTTGTGTGATTAGGTAATTAGCATTTGTTATATAAACAGCCCAGACTAGCGATAGGGCGTTCGCCATTGTGTTCTCTTCGAACCTGTTACGTGAGTGATCCTCTTCAAGTGTGCCTTAAGTTTCGTTATGTTTCATGTGTCAAGAAGTTATCTGCGATTACGTTGTGTGTGTTAATGTTCTGTTAATGGTATTAGAGAGAAGGTGTGTTTGTAGTAATTAGGGGTGGCACGGTTCACAAACCCACGGTTCGGTTCGTATCACAGTTTTACTCGTACAAAAATCGTGTAGCTCGTACAAAAATAC
The DNA here is from genome assembly GCA_016801145.1 of Umbra pygmaea. Lineage (NCBI taxonomy): Eukaryota > Metazoa > Chordata > Actinopteri > Esociformes > Umbridae > Umbra > Umbra pygmaea. Next base: position 11,856 of record JACXGM010020628.1, on the reverse strand, counting down.
ACGCAATGTGACCTTGCAGCACTCCACACTCCACCGTTGAGGAGTATTAAGACAGATTCAGCAATTGCATGGCCCATTTCTCGCTTAAAATGTTTTCATTAACAGGTTTGGGTGAATTATTTTTGTATAATATGAGATCGTAGTCAGAACGCCATTAGACTCTGTTTTGAAATTCGGGAGCAGCCAGCTGCCAGACCCACGTAACGCGCTCATCCATTCAGCTGCCATGTGTTGCTTTGTCATGGTCATCTCGCTAGTCGTTTCTAGTAAGTGTTTTAACATAGGTGTTAAAAGTTTTCATAACGGCAGTAAGTGGTTTGTGCACATTAGCAGTGTACAGACAAACCGTGCGACGCACACACGCACTAACCGAACAGTTCGAATGGTTTTTCATCAATCGTGCCATCCCTAGTAGTAACCTTATGTAGTACATCGTCCGTGCCGCTTCAAGAGCAAGTTGCAGCTTTAGTTTGGGTACTGCTTTTGTTTATGCCTTGTTATTTGTTCTGACATATCAAAATATTATGGAATATAACCATCATCTTGCATTCGGGTCTCCCTCTCTCATCTACCACTCTCAACGTGACAGACTGGTACATAAAAAAAGACTGTAGGTTGCATTTTGGCGAGCATTATGCTTTAATGAGTTTGAAATACCTTGTTTTTTCCCCAAAAAAAACCTGTCTTTTGGTTTTGGACTCAACAGAGTAGAGGTCGACTGATTTATTGGTACGCAGATTGATCTGACGATTTTTGGTCATTTTTTACATAATCGGCATCGGCCAATATCAAGCCGATTAAAACCCTTCAAAGTCAATTGACGCTCTGGTGGGCGAACGCGATTATGTTAGCAACTAAAGCATGGTACCGTTGGAAAGGGGAAGATCAGACGAAAATAATAAGTGGTAGCTCATCTCTGTGGGATAAACACAGCCGGAGCTATGGTGCCTCAAAGTCAGTCAAAACTAAGTATGATATTATGCACATTTCTTTCTGTATTGTTGTTTAAAAATGTTCCTTCCCTCAGAAATTAGAAGATGGCGCTGCTAAGTCAATTGCACTTAAGTAGATTATCTAATGCTACTAGCTTTTTATTCACTTAGTAACTTCAAGACTTTTTTATTTTAAATAATTAAGTAGCAGAAGTGAAGCTCCATTAAGATTGTTTGTGTTCAAGTGTTACTGTATACATTTTTATTCAGACTTAAAATAAAGAAAAGCTGCTGGTTGCTACTATTGTTATAATGGTCAATTTATTTTATTGTTCTCAGATGTTGGATAAATGCTGCTAAGTGCATAAAACTTTATTTTTTCATTTAAAAGTTTATTTGTCAAAGTGAAGTTATTTTTTTTCCTGGTTCTTACCCGTTTTGTTTATGTATACAATATATGTTTTTACATTATACATGTTTAATGTAAGTATACAAGTGCAGATTGGTGTTCAAGTGTTCAATAAATATTTTTGTTGAGAAATTTGTTGTATCTTAGTGTTAGATTTTTATCTTTCAAATAGAGGTTACAGACAAGCAAATATCGGCAAATGTCGACACTGTCTCGATTTTTTCGACACATCACTGCATCGGAAAAACGTATCGAGACGTTTCAAAAACACTTCTGGTCACATGACAAAGTGTCGTCCAAGCACTTTGTCATGTGACATTGAACGATACCTGTGTCGCATTTGTCAAAAACACTTACGTATCGGGTATAAAACGAGGCATCAAAAATTAACATTTCGAATGCGAGACCGTGGCTGAGAGATTTGTGAGAGTATTGCAAGATTGAGCCATCAGACACAAAATGGACCAACGACATCAGATGTTTATTATTATTATTGGATATATATTTATATCTTTGACATTCTGTATAAATCCTTTACACACACACATCGTCAACTGCATATCCCGGCGAGGGGTCGAAGGCCTTTATACAAATACAAATTAATATCTGTTTTATTGCCAGGGGTTGGTGATAACCTGTAGTCACTCCTGGAAAACAGAGTCAATGACACCAGGAGAATGCAGAGTGCTAGTGCCAATGCTATGGTTGAAGTTCAACAGTAGGCTACTTAGTATGGAGTTATATTCCTATCTTTATTCAACAGCGCATTATTTCAATTTGAGAGCATTTCACAGATATTACGTACAGACTTATATAAATGTCCCTCAAAACCTTGCTCTCACACTCAAATAGTCACTGCTCGCGCTTGGATTTGCTCTGCTTGCGTTCAAACTTTCTGGTTGGACTCAGAAATGTTGTTGCTTGGACATATTTCCTGCTCTCAGCTTCAGCCATTCTCTTTGCACTCACGCTGTTTCTTCGCGCTTGCAAATCTTCTGCTCACAGATTTTTTCTGCGCTCTCGGATTTTTTGGTGTTACAACACTATCAAAATTCCCCAACCAATCGAATGCCACCTGTAGTGTTGACCAATGAAATGATCTCTGCTCTGTTGAGGGTGCGTTCGTTTAGAAAATCCCTTGCATGCGGGTGCTGTACCTCCACGGCTCAACCACTCCTGCCTTCCATATGTTTTTTTATATGTACTTCCTTTGTTTTATTGCGACTTTTGAAATAAAAAGGCCAATTATATATATGAAATGTTTTCAGCTTATTTTCGAATCCGGAAACCAGACAATGTACGAACGTTCACTTGTGTGTAAGACTTCCGGTTTATTCAGAGTTCTAGCTAGCTAGCGCAGCTGAGGTACTATTAGTATTTTAGCTAAAGGTATCTCTAACTAATACAAAATGTAATGGGAACCCAGAACGAAAACTCTTTTACACCCAAAGGGCAAATATGTCCCAGATCCGCAAACTATTATTGACAGGTGAGAGGACGACATGAAGAAATGGCCAAATATTACTTGTGAAGATATCTTCAACTATCTTGTCGTGTCTCGGTGTGGACGGATCAGAAATAAGAAGCTACAAATGCACTGAGGCTTGTCAGTACTTTCACATCGGTAAATTTGCCCGTGTTCTCATTCACTGTTTTGAGGATAACAACCTGGTATTCCTCAAAGCAGATGTCCTGCCCAGGCAGACCAAATCGTACCATCATTTTGCCTGGATAGTAGTGTCGTCGGATGTCACTGTGGAGACTGCAGGTTGTTCATGTGTTGCAGGCAGGGGAAAGCTTGCAGTCATGCTGCCGCAATAATATGGAAGGTAAGTATCTAGCTGACTTTGTTTATCGTGTTATATGTAGGTTGTTATTAGCTGGTTATGTACAAAGCTAATTGTGATGACGCATCACAAAACCGATAAACAACAACTACTAAGCAAACTAGTCATCGTTTTGATATTTAGTAAAGTAGAAAATGAATACAGCTAACGTAATTAGTGTACAGTAAACAGCAAGCTAGCAAGATAGTTATCTGAAGTACAGTAGATTAACATGAATTTGCTGATCAATTCGACATTCATTAAATATGAATTGTAACTTGTGTATGTTAATCTACAGAATGCATGTCCAGGTAAGTATTATGTTAAATCTCCTGTGAGAGGCTTCCTCGGTAACAAGCTAAGAAGATCCACAAATGTAAGATGCATGATAGGTAAGTTACATGAAAGGTAAGATGCTGTCATACTTACATTTTCATATCACCATGATGTGGATATTTACTACATCAATGAATATGTATAGAACAAAATGTTTTGATCCGTAAGAATAGGGTACCATTTCACCAACATTGAAACATGCAAGTTTTGTGGTTTGAATTGCTCATTGTGTAAGTATATCAGTCAAATTTTATATTGCAAGGAGGTAGGCACAAAATTTATATTTCATAATCAAATAGGAGATTACCAGTAAATTGATTAGGTAAAAGGAACTTGAGATTTGCAAGTTAACTAGTGTTCTGTACTATACAATAATTGCACCGACTTTTATTAATCACATTTTTGTTGAAGGTTCAGAATCCTGTTAGTGGAGGATGGACCAGCATGTCCTGTACAGATGAGCAACGCCAGTGGAACTCTGGGACACAGCAGAATTTTTTAAACGTCATAAGCCAGTTGATCGTCTTTCTGACAGCACACCAGCCGGTTTTCCATCTCTACCTCCTACCCCTGCGTATGACTCTCATGATTCACTTAAGAAGAGTTTTGAACCTTCTGCACAAGTGCATCAGTGCTAAACCAAGTGGTCAGCAAGTGCCATGAGCAGCCACTGCAGAGCTCCAGCAACCTCATGGTGAACACACAATCAACATGCAGTGTCAGAAGTGTCTGTCATTTTATGATAATTACATCAACCTGGAGGAGGGTAAATGTGCCAGCCTGGAGGAAGTCACCAGAGCACATAGTAAACTTATCTATTTACTTGCAAGTTGAAGGTGTTACTAAAACAATGGAAATCCACTTGATTATATTTTTCCACTAGATTGACTCAAATGAAGAACAAAGAGGCAGGTATGGGGTTTTCAATATGATTTAGTGTTCTGGGTGTTTTCAAATATGATTTAGCATGAAGCAATTATCTCAGATTAAAACCATATGAACCTTAAAATTCAGAGTCAATACAAACAATCTGGAAATATAATAGCGTGCATAAACATAGAAACTACTAAAAATGAATACATGAGACACATTGAAAATATGTAATGAAATATTTTACTAATGTTGACAACAGGCAGGTAGAATCCTCAAGGTGCTGATGGCAGGCAGGTGGTTCTGGTGGTGGCTGAGAACATGTAAATAAAACATTAAATCCTGACCTACCTTGTATTATTTGCAGGACAGATTTAAATGCTGAAGGTGTCTACACACTATTCCCACTGCATCTTGATGGAAACAACTAAACTAAGCACTTTTTAATATAACTAGACAGAGTTCTTAGAATTTGTTAAGTTTGTATTTTTTCTTAGGCAATGTCGAAAGCTCAATAGTTGAACATATTTTAAATGTGCATTGGGTTTGTCAAATGTTTGTACTGAATACATGACTTGTGGTATTTGTAGTGAAGCAGGTATGTTAAAAACAGGAGTTGAGTACCAGTTGAGGGTTATGGATCTGGTTAAATGCTGGCTTCCCTCAAAAGTGCTAGAGTACAGAACCAAAATAACCAAAGAATGGTCACTGTCCAATAAATTATGGAGCTCATTGTTAATAGTTTAAAATCTGTTACGTTACTACTATAAATATAGCATTACATGTACTGCTTTTTATATATGAAGGGCAGCCTAATCAACAGTGTAGTATTTCTAAATATAAAAAATTAAATAGGAAATGATAATAGCATACTATCGCAGATGTTAGTGTATGGAGTTAAACAGAATATGTAAAATTTAACCCGATACACTATTCTCACTGCTCACTCTGCATCCTCATGGATGATCTCGACCTGCATGTTTACAAGAGCAGCAGATATTCTAAGGACTTTGTCCATATTGTGGGCCAGGTTGATCAGAACAGTCTGGGAAAATATTTTGAACACTTATGAGTTATGAGTCGTCTAATAACTCTCAACGTGAATTCGTACATTTGCTATCCTCCTTGTGCTTGTGACGTGCTCTTCAGTCAACTGGCCTCCTTTCTGAGTGAAGGCTGGTACTGCAAGGTTTACCTTTCGTAAAGCAGCTCTTGGATAGTAAAGCCCCTGTCTGCCATGACTTCATCGCCAGGTCTAAGGTACTCTAGAAAGCCTGAGTTTTGGGTGATGAACTTGTTGCTGCATCTACATCCATTGGCAGGAGATATAAACGTGAGTCCACATGGAGCAATGGTAAACCAAATATTTCAGTGTATTGCTGGAATAATAGTGGCTGTATGACTCCCCTCTGGAAAGGTGGTCTCAGAGCAGTCAATGCAGGTGGTGTTGTGGAACTTCTCTGTAAATCACTGAGGCATTGTGTTCTGGATTCTCCCTTGGCAGCCATGGAATGTAGATCCTCATGTGCTCCTCCATTGTGTCTATCCAGTAGGAAAGGATTCTGCTCCCTACTCCCTGGGACACAGCAAAGCATTCAGCAAGCTCACCCTGGAGTAGATCAACTTCAGGTTCTTTAAGGTGATGAGTATTTTATCAGTGACAGGCATTTTGAAACCAGCTGTGTAAAATTTCTGCAGAAATGCAAACACAACCCATTGTGCACAATAAATGATCAATATACTGTATTAAACACTATATACAATATCAGTATAAACACATGATGTAAACATATGGGCTAAGCTTTACTGTAATTCAATATACCAAACCCTTTTATTTTTTCCTAGTCAAATGGTGTACTACCACTGGGTGCTCCAACAGCAGGTGTTGTATTGCTACAGTGGTTTACTTATAAGTACTGTTCTAGCTCAATTTTGATTTTGGAGACTATCACAATAAATATCAACATAGCTAGCTAGCTAGTTAGTGTGAAGTTGGGTAACTTTTGCATGAAACCCATTTTGTAACGAAAAGACAACTGGTACCTACAGAACTGTAACGTGGACTTGTTAGTCAGAGGCTACCTGAGTATTGATGTCCTGACGAGACGTCTTATCCTCACTGGAGCATCATAGCCCAGCTACTTCTCTGGGAAACGGTGATCTTCAGTCGGCCTCTTGTCAACAAAATCATATGAACACAAATAAGGTTGTTTTGGTGGTTTCTTTCAGTTGAGTGCTTTGAGCCAAAGCCGAAGAGCCTTGTCGTCTTCAGGTATTATTGGGTGCAAATCATAAGGAGTCTCACAACTGCACTTGCTTCGTAAATATGGTCGGTAATCAAAGCACTGCTGTTGTAGGAACAGTTTTCCTTTCTGCCAATTATTGTGACATCCTCTCACGGAACATAAAATCCCGGATTTACGGGAATCCATTTCCCCAAAAGTTTTGTGATGTATTCACAATACATAGTTAGTCAGAAATGGAATGCAAGCTGAAAACGACAGACGCGTTAACCGGAAGTATTACACAAAATCTTTGACAACCTCCGCCCTGATTTCCGTTGAAAATAGGGTGGATGTATTTATATATATGGCTTATTTTGACTGTTCCTTTTATTTCAAAAGTATATACATATATAACTGGCCTTTTTTTATTTCAGAAGTCGCAATAAAGCATAGGAAGTAAATATAAAAAAAAAACGTATGAAATGTTGGGAGTGTTGGAGCCGTAGTGGTACAGCACCCGCATGCAAGGGATTTTCTAAACAAACGCACCCTCAACAGGGCAGGGATCATTTCATTGGTCAACACTACAGGTGGCATTCTATTGGTTGGGGAATTTTGATAGTGTTGTAACACCAAAAAATCAGAGAGCGCAGAAAAAATCTGTGAGCAGAAGATTTGCAAGCGCGAAGAAACAGCGTGAGTGCAAAGAGAAAGGCTGAAGTTGAGAGCAGGAAATATGTCCAAGCAACAACATTTCTGAGTCCAACCAGAATGTTTGAGCGCAAGCAGAGCAAATCCAAGCGCGAGCAGTGACTATTTGAGTGTGAGAACAAGGTTTTGAGGGACATTTTTATAAGTCTGTATGTAATATCTGTGAGAAATGCTCTCAAATTGAAGTAATGCGCTCTTGAATAAAGATAGGAATATAACTCCATAACTTAGCAGATGCATACCTGCTCTTGAATTGGTGTAGTGGGCGAAAAATACAGGGGTCTTCCCTCACCTATATGAGCATGCAATGGTCCATTTAGCCATCCCTGCAACCTGTGCCCTGGGAGAAAAAAAATATGAATCGCCTGAGCACTGGCAATGTGGAAAACATAACATCAATTGACTTAATCGGGAATTAAACTGTTGTGGCCACATGTCTGACTCCTTAACCACTGAGCCATCGGTGTCTTGCTATTACACAGTCATTACTTTATATCTTCATAACACCAATCCATACAATATCAATGTACATTTTATGCAGTTTTATTCCCACTCTCGTCAGATCAGCAAAGGTCACATAAGTTTGATGTTTTGGAAACACTCCAAATTATGATGTGACATTATGTTGGGAACGTGTTCATTTTCTCAAAAGGTTCTATTTCATTCAATGACCCACAGTGTTGACATATAACAATTAGTAACCCTTGTTTCGAAACTGTAGTTTGTGATGTAGGACGTGAATCGTTCAGTCCTGCCACAGTAGCGTCTGTCTAACCATGCCATGATGGAATTACTGTTGTGTGCCATATTTAAAGTTTACCTGCAGCCTCAAATATACAAGGCTGCAGGTAATCAATAATCAAGCTGATACAGAATGTTCTAGACTTCTAACCTAAACCAATAGGAAGATTGCCCAGACTAAGGAGAGAGGCGTGGCTAACAAACAGGAAAACACAGGAATAAGGCAGAACTTAAGCAACATGAAAAGCACTGAAGGGACACTAGGGGGAACCAAGGAATATAAGAATATGACCACAAGTACAAGGAGTCCATATTTCAGTTCCAATATAGGTCATAGACGCCAGCCCTCCCTGGGCCGGGCGTTACATTAGCCACCAGCAATATTGGAAATTTAGAATTTTAAGAAAGATGCAAATTCAGTACGTTTCTCGGAGGTCTGACATTCAGCAGGTATTGGTCTGTGAGGATTGACCGGTCCATCAATAGTGCTAAATAGAAATTTTGAATTATTTACATTTTCGTTAATCAATTGAGAAAAGGACTGCTGTCTGGGTGTTTTTATTTCTTTGTTATATTATAAAGCAGGTCCTTATACATTTTATAATCACCCAGCAATTTAATATTGCCCCACCTGCTCTCAGATTTGCGTCAGGATCTTTTTAATGCCCTCACTCGTTCCACATTCCTCCAAGGTGCTTTAGTTTTACCAGAAATAAACTTGGTTTATATAGGTGCAATGTCATCCATAATGTGTGTAACAGAAAAATCTAAATGCTTGACCAGGTTTTCACACAGAGACGAGGAAGACAAATTAAAATCAGAAAAATCTAAATGTGATCCAGTACACCTAGCAGAGCTAGTTTATCAATGAACCTGTTAGATGTGTCTGCACAGACGGAGCATCTTTTGACTGAGTTTAAACCAGGTACATATTTGGTCATCATGGCAACATTGAGAACAATACAAAAGTGATCAGAAATCAAATCTAGGGTGCACTTTGCGGTTACATCAAGGCCTTTAGACAGTGGTCCTCAAACCCTTCCATGGAGGGCCTAGTGCAGTGGTCACCAATCATGGTCCTGGAGATCTACCATCCAGACTATTTTCAGTTTAGCCCCAATTCAGCACACCTGATTCTACTAATTAGCTAGATGATGAGCTTAATTAAGCTATATTATTTGCAGTTGAAGTGAAAACTTACAGGATGGTAACTCTCCAGGACCAGGATTGGTGACCACTGGCATGGTGTATGCTGGTTTTTGGTCTTTCCCTTCAATTAGAGCATAATTAGGACCTAGACTGCCAGGTGAGGGGAGATGCTTACCAATTAGTGAGCTACTCCATCCGGCTTGTACAAGGTAAAAGCGAAAACCTGCATACACTAGGCCCTCCATGGAAGGGTTTGAGGACCACTACCTTTACAGATAACCAACATCTAGGGTGTGTCCCTGATTATGAGTAGGACCCGCAATGTGTTGTATGGACTCAAAGGTTCCTAGCATGTCAGTAAACTGGTTAGTCACAGACACCTTATCCTGGACATAGTGCGGATGTAGATAGAGTAGCTGTCAAGCTTATGACTTAGAGGCAGGTTAAAGCTAAACAAGGTGTAATCCAATGAATAGTTCAAATAAAGGTTAAATGTTTATTAAATATGACAAACGAGAACTCAAACGGATATCAAATAGAAGAAATTGCTTATACTGGTAGAACTAAAAAAACAGAAATGCAAATCTTGAAACTAAACAAATTACTTCTTTACTCGAAATCCAGAGACCCATAGAATACTATAAAACAAGAATAAACACATAACTAACTGTTCAACCGATAGTACTCACGGATACAATGGGATGACAAGGACAGAAGAAACTCTTCTTCTTCTTCTTTAATGTTATTGGCAGATCGCATCCAACTAATGGTGCATGTACCGCCACCTACTGCACTGGAGTGTGAGGCCGGTCACAGCCTCCCTTCTATATCCTCATATATAGCCCAGTGGTCCTAAGAAAATTAAATAAAGCCTTTAGTACAACCCCCTTCCCTCTACCCCCCCCCCCAAGCACCCCCACCAGATCCCATGCCCATGTAGCCTCCCTAACCTTACTATAAAATATCTCCCTCTCAAAATCATACCTTTCACAGAAAAACAGCACATGCTCCACCTTTTCCAACACCATACACCCCTCACACAAACCTGTATCATGTTTGGCCACTAATCTCAACGTGTCATTTGAACCCAAGTGACCATACCTCAACCTACTCCACACCACCTCCTCTCTCCTACACCCCACCATTCCCATCTCCTCCTTCACTGACCTATGTACATCATGGAAAAACCTGCCCTTCCCACCTGAACCCCACTGCCTCTCCCACTCCTCAATCCCTGCAGCCCGTATCAACGACTTGACCTCCCTGCGCCCCAACGCTATCCGAACGTCTACCTCAGCCTGTCTTGCGGCACTCTTGGCCACCGAGTCAGCCCCTACATTACCATCCACTCCAACATGCGAGGGAACCCAGCAAAACCTCACATCCACCCCCTGTCGCTCCAACCCTAACAATATTTCCATCAACTCACCCAACAAATCCTCCCTATCTGACCTACCATTCTTCACACTACTTAACACTGCCTCTGAGTCTGAACAGATCACTACCCTACCTGGTCACTACTTAACACTGCCGCTGAGTCTGAACATATCACTACCCTACCTGGTCACTACTTAACACTGCTGCTGAGTCTGAACAGATCACTACCCTACCTGGTCACTACTTAACACTGCTGCTGAGCCTGAACACATCACTACCCTACCTGGTCACTACTTAACACTGCTGCTGAGTCTGAACATATCACTACCCTACCTGGTCACTACTTAACACTGCTGCTGAGTCTGAACAGATCACTACCCTACCTGGCGTCAAATCCTCCACCCATCTCAACCCAACGACCACAGCCACCATCTCTGCCGTATACACAGAAACATTATCTGCAGAAGAAACTCAATGACCCAGCAAGGAACAAACACAGTAAAAGGGATTAAATAGAACTAAACTAGACACTAACTACACACAGCTGAAACCAATAAGACATAGACATACACATGGTAGACTGAAGCTGATCTAGTATATTGTAGCATCTACCAGGACCCACTAGAAGGCAGCAAAGACAACAAGAACTAAAATATATCACAGTGAATGGGCCTAACAGAGGAAACAGATAAAACAGGACTAATGAAAACTAGGGCAGAAAACAACAACTAATCTCACAAAGACTGGGGATCAGGAAGGGGAACAGTTCAGGAACAGGAGGGGAACATTACAGTAGCTAGTTGATGACTTTAAAGAATCTTCAGTGAAAAGGCAATGTGCGGTAATTCAGGTAATTGTCATGGGCTTGGAACCGATCTCTAGCCAAACAAATTGCAAATATCTCAGAAACCATTTCAGAAGTATATTTTCTGCACAATAACTTTTAAAAGAGGCCAATGATATAATAAACACATCAGATAGCTTTTTGCAGAGAGTTTACAGGAAATATAATGTCAGTAAAACTCGGCAAGCCTCTATTAACACACAAGAACACACAGCCAACCTCTAATTAATTACACACAAAAACACCCAGCAGGCCTCTACTAACACACAATAATACACAACCAGCCTCTACTAACAAGCAGTAACACACAGCCAGCCTCTACTAACACACAGTAACACACAGCCAGCCTCTACTAACACACAGTAACACACAGCCAGCCTCTACTAACACACAGTAACACACAGCCAGCCTCTACTAACACACAGTAACACACAGC
>JACXGM010020627.1:0-17693 GCA_016801145.1 Umbra pygmaea | reverse complement strand
TTTTTTTCCAGAGCTGTGTATTGACATTGGATGAACTGATATGCCACATACAGTATATACTTTACAAAGTGACTGTATTAACTGTGTTTAAACTTTTATGTCCAGGGCAACAGTTCCGACAGCCCCATCCCCACCTCTGAATCTAGCACCCCAAGCCGCCGCCCCCTGTGCCAGACCCCAACTGGCTCCCATGCTCACATCTCCTACTCCCCTATGGTTTGCCGCACGCACCTGCCCTCAGGGGATGATGACGACAGCAGGGGCCACCCAGAGACCCAGAGGAGGGGGGAGGCTGCCAGAGAGGGGGCAGGGGGAGAGAGACAAAGCAGGCCAAGGGGCCATCACAACCAGCAAGGCTCCCCACTGCGGCGCTACCCCTCGGAGCCTTACCTGGCTCTGCAGGACGACGAGCACAGCCCGGACACCACAGGGTTCATGGAGACGCTGACCTTCGAGGCGGCGGTGGCCACCAGCCTGGGACGTGCTAACACGGTCAGCTCCAGCTTTGGCTCGGCTCGACGGGGCTCCAGGAGTGGCTGGCAGGTCCCCAATGGACACTTTCGCAAACGCCTGGCTCAGACCGTCTCTGTTACAGGCTGCGAGCCACTCAGCGACACAGAAGAGGATGATCGCTGCTAGGGGGATGAGGAAGTGGAGGTAAAAGACGTGTAATGAAGGTGCTTGAGTAAAATACTGTATGTGCTACAATATTAAAGGGACATTACTACTGCATACATACCTGTATAATTGCAGTACGTTTCATCAAATGTGAGAAGAGAACAAAAATATGAACATTGATTTTCACTTCTTGCAAGTGGAATTCCTTTGAAAGTCACACTGAAAATGTACAATAACTTTCTACCCACAAGTGTTTGGCTGTGTTTCATTTCTGTTCTGACTATCAAATGAAAGATGTAATAATAAACCTTGAATAGCCTTGGGTGTACAGAACTGAGATTCTATTAAATGAGAGGACAGAATTACACTAATTTCTTTCAATAGTTATTGTTTTTTCAGAAGGTGTTTCTGTGACATTGATTCAGTTTTGCTCTTAACAGTCTGTGTGGGTTGTGTGAATATGAACTATGTGCAAAATAAGGAGAAACAAGATTTTTGAAAGCCATCATTTTTGTAAATACATGTGGTTTTTGTCATTCAGTTTGCCACCAAATCCACTTGATAATCTGAGTAGAACACATGGTGATACAGAAGGGTAACATGCAACTTTACACACAAATTACATTTTTTAATGTTACAATACAGTGGAAGTGTAATTGATCAAAGCAATGTGTTTTTAAAACATTGGTAGAGATTATTTAATTGTTTCCCTTTTGCACATTCACCAATCAGATTTCTTATCCCTTTACTCTAAAAAGTAAGTACTTCTGTTTATATGTCAAATATAACAGTAATCAATTATCAATTCCACACTTATTTGATTTGTAGAAGCAAATGTCACACTCTTCTGTTAAAAATCTATGATTTATTTCAGTTTCAAGGAACTTGCAGGACAATGTAAAATAACTGACAATTTCAATAAATGGGATTGGTTTATAATACAATAATATATTATTTTAGAAAAGGAATCCCTAAATATTGAGTGTAATTTACCAAGACATTGCTATGTTATATTCTGGACTGTAGACTTGAGAACAAAATGACTATAGAACTACACCTAGAATGTGTCTTAAATCCATCAGTGAAATTGATGTGAGGAAAATAAACAGAAGGCATCCCTGAAGAAGGCAAACTTATTGCCGAAACGTTGGATATTCTCAATACAGTTTTTTGGAGCAAGATACCTTGAGTGTGAGTCTTTATTTGTTTTTGTTAACTATTTATATCCAATAGACAGCACCTCTATATAGGTACATGGGTGTGCGCCAGAATTGAACTTTTCCAGGAAAATTAACAGAACCTGAGACTGTATTGAACCAATATTCATCTTGTCAATGTACTGTCATCTACCTGTACCATCAGTTGTTTTATTATTTAGTTGTTTGACTAATCCCTTTTCATCTTCTGGAATCAACAACTGACATAGAGACATCTATGAACTTCAGTATTTAGTTGATTATCAATATACCCATCAATATTTTCCTCTTCTACATTATTAGCCTACAACTTAATGAATATGTGTCAGAGACCTCACTGCAACTGTAGGCTATGTTTTCTTCCTTGATGATAAATTATGTGAATACTGTATGAACCATTACAGATGACATAAGATGTTTTCAACACACTTGATTTCACCTTTTATTTAGAATGGTTTACTAATAATGTACAGTACATTTATATCATGCTTTTTGTAAGATTGTGAGAGGATATATCCCTTTCTGCTCACAACATGCTTTGAGAATGGAATAGGAAATCTCTGAAATGTCTGAATTTAAAGTACTTGTGTTTGTTTTATTTGCCTGATAAAGGGGTAATGATTGTGTAAAACTCACTTAACCAAAAATCATGGAGAATTGTATCATAAGTTCCTGGAATGCAAATAGTTGTTGGTTTATATGTGTACAATAGTTGTATATATGAATAAAGGTGTCTCCAATTGCAATAGAAGTGTCCTGAATTGCATTTATATACCGTACACTGAGAGCCACTTCATTAAGTACCCCTTGCTAGTACCGGGTTGGACCCACTTTTGCCTTTAGAACTGATTTGATTCTTTGTAGCATAGATTCTAGAAGGCAATGGAAACATTTCTTAGAGGTTTTGGTCCTTATTGACATTATTGCATCACGCAGTTGCTGCAGATTAGTCGGCTGCAAATCCATGATGCGATTGTCTCGTTCCACCACATCGCAAATGTGCTCGATTGGATTGAGATCTGGTGACTGTGGAGGTCATTTGAGTACTTATTGTCATGTTCAATAAACCAGTTTGAGATTATGTGAGCTTTGAGATTTGGTGTGTTATCCTTTTGGAATTAGCCATTAGAAGATGGGTACACTGTACACATTAATTGACATGGTCAGCAACAATACTCAGTTAGGCTGTGGCATTTAAACAATGTTCATTTGGTACTAAGGGCCGGGGCCCAAAGTGTGACAAGAAAATGACCCCCACACCATTACACCAGCACCAGCCTGAACCGTTGATACAAGGCACGATGGATCCATGCTTTCATGTTGTTTTTGCCAAATTCGGACCCTTCTATCTACACGTCGCAGCAGAAATCGAGAGTCATCAAACCAGAAAACGTTTTTCTAATCATCGATTGTACAATTTTGGTGGGCCCATGCATATTTTTGCCTAAGTTTCCCGTTCTTAACTGACAGGACTGGCACCCGGTGGGGTCTTCTCTTGCTGTAGCCCATTTGCTTCAAATTCGATGTGTTGTGTGTTCAGAGATGCTCTTCTGCGTACTTTGATTGTAACAAGTGGTTATTTGAGATAATGTTACTTTTCTATCAGCTCGAACCAGTCTGGCCATTCTCTGACCTCTGCCATTAACAAGGCATTTTTGCAAAAAGAACCGCCGCTCAATGGATATTTTCTATTTTTCTCAAAATTCTTTGTAAACCCTACAGATGTTTGTGTGGGAAAATCCCAGTACATTAGCACTTTCAGAAATACTCAAACCAGCCCGTCTGGCACCAACAACCATGCCACGTTCATGCCAAGTCACTGAAATCACCTTTCTTCCCCATTTTGATGCTTGGTTTGAACTTCAGCAGATCGTTTTGACCACGTTTACATGCCTAAATGCATTGACTTGTTGCCACTTGATTGGCTGATTACACATTTGAGTTAACAACAGGCAGTTGAACAGGGGTACCTAATAAAGTGGCCGGTGGGTGTATGTGTCAGTTTGTCTCTGTATATAGACTGATGGTCAACTCAAATATTTATACTAGGTCCTTTAAATGATGGGTAAGCCAAAGAAATTGTGCTCTGAATGTTATTTATACTTGACAGTACAAACCTTCAACTGATAAAAATCGTGCTCAAACTTGCCCCAAATGAATAACAGCACATTAATATTGTAGCAACCAGACACCACTTTTCTTCTTCCCGGATGACGTAGAAACGCTCCTATCCAATCAAAAAGCTCGTCTCACTACAAAGCACAACAACACTAAAGCCGTTACGTCATAGCGAATGGACGCCGAGATGTCCTCAGGAAAAATATAATAATATTGCTAAGACAGTTACTTTACTCACATAGTCAGTGGTCGATATTTTTGGGTAGATATAGATTTTTGTAGCATCTGCTGTTATCATGATAATTACTATTTGAGCGAACGTTTTACATTTGAGGTCGTAGGCCGAGGAATGGTTGAACATATTGTAGGAAGTGGCTCGGTATCCAGCTAGCCCAGTAGAAGTAGGTAGTTCAGTAGCGCTGGTTTCCTACATGTCGTCTACGAGCTCTTTGTTTTGATTGAGCTTGTCTAATGATGTTGCATAGCTTGGAAGCTGCTGGAGATCGAGCTAGTATTCGTATTAAAATGCATATGCTATATTATTGAGCTGCTTTAATGTTTAATAACGTTACTTCTGCGACCAGCTAAGGATACGTTTGTAAAGACAAGGAACCATAGCAAGTTTACAAGCTAGCTAAACAACGAGGGCTGAGAAGAGGACATGGGCAATTGTCTCAAGTCGCCGACGTCGGACGATATATCTTTGCTTCATGAATCCCAGTCTGACAGAGCAAGTTACGGGGACACAGACCAGGATTTGGAGGCTCCTCCGCCTTACCAGGTCAGACAGTTGGTCTTTACTGTAGCTAGGCTGCGTTATTGATGTGTACTAACGTTAGATAGATACCTACGATAAACCAAGGGACTAAGCAAGTGGATTTAATATCTTTATGAAATCTGGTCTTGACATACCGGTACTCCAGGTTAGATGTTACTACTTGCTAGATTATTATTTATATGCCTGATTCCACACTATTTTTTAGGTATAAATACAGGTGTAGTTTAATGTTACATACTGTCAAATGTATAATTTAAACATTTCTAGTTGAGCCACACATTCACTTTGAGATGGCGAAATAACAGAGCCGTATTTAAATCATTATTTTCATACTGTAACTGACTGTAAGTATTCTATTGCAAGACTTAAACAAAACCAGCAACACAAAGGAAATCCACACACAGCACTTTTGTTGCCCAGATACTTTTCAATGTTACAGAAATGTTTCAAACAACCTTGCCAAGAATGTCCAGACTGAGCAGCTTTTATCAGTTGCTTTATTCACAGCAGGGTGTGTTTTGGCTCGTTACAGTGAAGAACACAGTGCTTGGTAGATCATTACAATATGCTTTTACAGTCCTATATCTATACCAGCCACTTTTAAACTTAGTTTGTGTGAAGGTCTGGACTGCATTTGCTACAAATGGTTATCCATAGCTTCATTTGTTAAAAACACATTTTAAGCATAACCAACCAAATCACCCTGGTCCTAGCCCAAATCTGGTTCCGAAAATATGTCAGGCATGGCAAAAACTTGGCAAAATAACTTGACAAATATAGTGTAGGCCAAGTACTTATAACAAACTCACAGAAACAACACCATAACATTCACAACGCCATATCATTTTTATCCCATACTTCTAGTTTTGTACTACCAACCAAATACAGTTATTATAAAAGGGTAATAATATGAATATAAGGGCATGTAATGCTATGTAGAATTTATTTAAGAAATAAGCAAGTAAAAGTTTGCAAACAACAAAGCCAAGCTGTAACCTAGCCTCCCTGCCTGCTCTGCTTTACTGGCTTCTCATTAGAAACAACTGTGTGTTGTCTACATTCGGACTAACTGTTGAGATGATGGGACAGTGTTCCCGATTTCAATGTGTCGTATTTCTTTGCCGTCATCAGTCGAATACAATATAGGACATGACGTTATGAGCCAATGGAGGGGTTAGTAAAACATTGGCTCAGTTGATTGGGCCTGTGGATTGACTGTCTTGTGCATGTGTATTTGTTCCAGGAGCAGGCCCATATGCCAGTGTACCACCCCACCCCCAGCCAGGCGCGACTGGCCACCCAGCTGACTGAGGAGGAGCAGGTTCGTATCGCACAGCGTATAGGACTCATCCAGCACCTCCCCCGGGGCGTCTATGACGGAGGACGGGACGGTTCGGAGAAGAAAATCAGAGAGTGAGCTCCTGCATTTCATTCATATTTATAATAGCAGCTTTCTTCTGTGATTTTGTTGATAAAAGTCGTAGCACGTATCTATTTAACGAAACTGGTGCTCTGAGTTTTTCACGGTCAGGTAATGAGCTCAGAGTCTTTGACCAAGCCACTGTTGATGAATGTTTCTTATATTTTCTAGGTGTGTGATATGTATGATGGACTTTGTGTACGGGGACCCCATCCGGTTCCTTCCTTGCATGCACATCTACCACATGGACTGTATAGACGACTGGCTGATGAGGTCCTTCACCTGCCCCTCCTGCATGGAGCCCGTGGACGCCGCCCTGCTCTCCACCTACGAGACCAACTGACCCCTAACAGCCCTACCTTCTGCCGCCTACACATTACAACCACCCCAGTCCTCTTACAGCGGCACTCCCGCCAGCCCCAACCAACACACCCTCACCCCATCCGTCCGTTTTGACCATGGGAAATGGAGTTTCTCAAACCAGAGAGAGAGAGAGAGAAAGACTGAACTCTAGTGATTAATAATGAAAAGACTGAACCCATCCATGAACCATAATCAGTTTGAACCTAAATGGCTGACTCATGGTCTGATTGAAGCAAGGCAATATTAGACAACTGTCTACATAGTAAAGACAAGCAGTTTGTGTGTGTGTCTGTGTGGGGGTGTGTGTCTGTGTGTGGGGGGGTGTGTGGAAGTCTAGCTGCTGGATTCTTGCGCCAGCTGTTGAATACTGGGTTGGTGTTGTTACGGTGGGAACGGGAGGCGGGGCTGTTACTGTAGGAGTGACTCACAGCATTTCCACTTGAGCAGGTCTCAGTGGTAACACGTCCCAACCAGTCATATAATTCTCTATAGCAAGATTTTGGTCACTGGGATGTATCGTATGAGAGTACTTTTGAAGCCACAGCTGGCAAAAACAAGACAATAACATGCCATCTGTCTTCTAAAGTATCCAAATTCTACACATTCAATATGACTTATTAGGTGTTCCAGAACAGCCACACAACCAACTGCATTGTAAACATGTAAAAACTGTTGCAGTTAAAAAATATTAGAATTACAACTAAGGAACTATTATACAGACCTTATGCAGAAATCCCCCAAAAGGCCACCATATTGGACTTGGTTTCATGGGGTAATACATGTACCACATGCATCCTCTTTGTTCTGTCATTCAGATGAACCATTGTAAATGGTTGTACTGCCATTTCAGATGGCCTGCAGAACGGTGCGCTGTATGTATCCCTGTGTAAGGTTAATCTGTTTTACTATAGGGGTAATATAACTGTCAGCCGATGTAAAGGGCTCTTTTGTGCATGTGCAAAAGGATCAGTCGAAACATTAGGAATGCTTGCACACACATTAATCTGATCCTAAGATTTGCACTTATAGGACAATAAAGGAAGCATTATAATATATATATATACACCTATAACCTTGCACTTTTCAATATTATTTATTCTTTGCTCAGCACAGAAATTAAGATTGATATTGATAATGCTACCATTGGTCCCTTATCACGTTGAATTAAAGCTCAGTAGCTGAATATGTATTCCTGAATTGTGTGATTCAGTAATGTGAGTCTCAGTTTTGTTTAGCTTGTCTTGATACTGGTGTTTTTTTCTGTGGAAGTGACTGTGTGAAGGGGACAGAGGTTTACTGTCTTGGATGACACAGTGACAACTTACTGTTTCGACTTTCTCCCACAGCCAAGGCCCCATTGCTCAAATACATTTTCTCGTTGGTTTTGCAAAATACACTGTTTGAATTTCCACTGTTGTTGCTTTTCAGGTGTTTGTTCAAAGTAGTTGCTGCTGTGATTTTTATTTTCTCTTTCAATTCTTTTTGTGTTAATAGTGATACCCTTACCTGTATTGTTTTGCACACTTCTCTCCCTAGTTATTTGGACAGTGAAGCTAATGTGTTTAGAAATGTGTAAAATACCCTCCAATAAAAGGTGACATTCTATACTGCTGCCTTCATAAAACATTTGATCTCAAATTCAAAATGCTGGAATATAGAGCCGAATGTTATTTTTCTTTCATTGTCCAAATAATGACGGAGGGATATGTTTATTTCCTACCTTCCGTTTTTTTTGTCATTGTGTTTGTTTGAGAACTGTCTTACACTGGTTTTCCGTAGGTATCTGCAAACCTCTGTCCCAAAGATTTTTCCAAGAGGGAGATGTTTCATGGTTAGACAGTGACATTAAAAGACAGCACACATTTTTTAATGTTTTGCAGTGTTTATCAGCTTCTGTTGTAATCAACTTTGAAAATACATGTAATGTCCTGTAATCTTAATTTTTGGAAGGCCAACTTGCCCTATTATTAAAGTTGTAAAAAATGAATAAATAGGAAAGCACACACTTCTGTCATTCCTAAGGTTTTTGTTTTCTGAGACTGTAGTAACTTGTTGTTACAACAGATGGTGGTAAAGTATTACGTTTGCTCCTTTGTTCTGCAGTAGGACTTTTAGCATATTACAGAGTTCTAGCCATTTTTTTCTCTGCTTAAATTCTGGCTGTGCTGTTTCAGTCTCCTGTTATACAAAGCCAGGCTTTTTTGCCATAATGATCTCTGCTTTTACAGATTAGTTGCAACATGCATGTTTTTTTTTAGACGTTTGACCCAAATGATTCTGTATGATCAGCTTAGTTTAGTAATGCTGCAATGCAATCACCTGACCAGCTTAGACTTGGGCTAATGTCATGGTACTGAGGAAAGATTACATTAGGCAAAACATCCGTTGTGTCTGAATAATTTCTCCAGTTTAAACATGCTCACTTGTTTATTTGTTTCCCTGAAGCCTAATACACTAATCAGATTTTGTACACCAACAGAACTAATCTTTGTGATGCACTCACTAGTATTCCATCAAAAATAGTGTTAAAATAGTGTTAAATCCACCTATTTTCATGGATGAAGGCTTGGCAACTTCTTGAGTTTTTTAGCTGTTTCATGTATGTCCTTGTTTAATGTTATAGTAATGCACAACTTTCATTTTTCCCCTGAAAATAACTGATAAAAAAGGTCAGTGTTTCGATTAGATCTTTATTGTTCCAGCCTAAAGTACTCTAAAGAAATGGCACTGTTAACAAACTCATTTCTCAATCGCTCTGATTGAGCCATGCTGTCTGTGGACTGAGAAAACAATTTTAAGACTCGTACTAATGCCCTGATACCAGCAGGTTCCATTCTTACAGTGAAATGGCTCGTTTTCACCAAAATGGATGCTCAACAACACATAATCGTAGGTTGCACAAGTTAATCACCTTCAAACAAGGATGGAAGGCCAGGTTAAAGCCTCTTTTTTAACATTCGCAGTTCAAGTTAATTGTAGCCTATACTTGGTGCTTATACTGTATGTTTGTTCTAATGCTGAGTGACAACACTTAGCTTGTATACCCCAAAAAGGTGACCGGTAAATCCTTGTCTTTGTATCTTGAGGTGTTTGGTCACATTATGGCTTGTACATTCCATGGAAGGTGACGGGCATTGGGCAATCGACCTCGGCCCTGGCCATCTCTGACATGTCCTTGGCATTCAGAATCAGCATGTATCCTGACTTCTGTGCCCCAGGGGATACCACAATGGTCAACAGGACACCTAGGGTTAATTGGAAATCCACCGTGGATGTTAGAAAAGTGTTCACTACTGCGCAATGTAACTTTAACATGTCTTGCTACTAATGTTGTAAATCCATCTACTAAATGTACCTAAGTTGTTCCTTGCCCTGCCCCATGCCCGTCAGGCTAATCTGCAGTATGTTACCCACCATCGTCCTCATCGACAGCATCAGGGGTTTGCACAAACAGGGGCTCTGAAGGGTAGGAGTCTGGCTCCTGCCAAACCCAGGTCTCCTTCGTCTTCACGTTCAGCTTAATGATCTGCAGCCAGACATAAAGGTTTCAGTTTGAACAAGCACATCTAAAATATTCAATCCTCAGACATTGTTATCCAAACCGATTTACAAATGCAGTTAGTGTTAAATCCGTGAGGGATGGGTTAATGCAGAGAATTAATTTCACTGCATGTATGCGCATGTGACATTAAAGTACCTTAAGTGCCTTGCTCAAGGACAGAACTGCAACATTTTCAACTTGTCAATTCTGGGATTCAATATTCTGTTCCATTACTAAGCCATCTGCTACCCAGATATTATAGCAGTTGGGGTATCAGCTTGATACAACCACAAATTAAAGCACAAAACTGCTTGTACAAATAGCAGTGTGCTGCATTTAGCTATTTATATTTCTGAAACTACATGAAGAGAAACCAATTGATTGTCAGTTAGGCAACATGTACTGGCACCCCACCATTCACAGCTCAGGCATGAGAGATGTTGAAGCCTGTGGTGAACAAACAGCTGACTCACCCTGTCAGGAATGAAGTGGTTGAGGCCCAGGGCATATGCATAGGAATAGTTCTTCCCGCCGTGTTTTTTATAGTTGATCTGAGGGAACTCAAATGCTTGGCGGGGCCCAGAAAACAGCACCTCAGGTTCCAGCCAGATGGTCCCGTCACAACGCATCATTGCTGTTGCCGTGGTGTACGGAAGACAGATCAGGTTTTTCCCTTGCTCTTCCTGGAGCACAATAAATATGAGAGAACACGTTTACCCATAATACACCTGATGGTTGTACCCTATACTTGTTATTTCAAAAGAGTAGGCTTACCCTGTGTATGTCCAGTGGGATGACATATCTTCTGACCTCTGGCTGGGGGGCCATCATAGCAGCTTTTTTCACCTCCTCCCAGTTGGTGCGCAGGTTGGCCAGCCAAAGGTAGTTGTACACAAACTCAAACCTATGGGAAACAACATAAAACATAATACTTTTGAAAATATTTTAAAGACCTTTTTAAAACAGAAACACCGTTAACTTTTTTCACTTTTTTTTTACAATATTTGTCAGAGTCTGCACTGGGAGAACCACAATGTCCTCTTATGAAAAAGAACAGTTAAGAGTATACCCTTTCCACGTGCAAACGTCAGCCACAATGAAGCCTTGGTCCTCGTACGTGTTGATGTGATGAAACAGGTTGATGGGAGCGCCCCTGAACTTGTGGTCAATGTACTCTCCTTGTCCTCCTCCAATGTCCTTTCTGGCAATGTGGAACAATGTCTATCACAGAAGGTTAAAAGTGGAACAATGTGGAACAATGTCTATCACAGAAGATTAAAAGTGGAACAATGTGGAACAATATCTATCACAGAAGGTTAAAAGTGGAACAATGTGGAACAACATCTATCACAGAAGGTTAAAAGTGGAACAATGTGGAACAACATCTATCACAGAAGGTTAAAAGTGGAACAATGTGGAACAATGTCTATCACAGAAGGTTAAAAGTGGAACAATGTGGAACAATGTGTATGACACAGGGGTAAAAGGGATAGATTTAATGATAGTACAGATTGGGTTGTGTTGTCTCTTGATTCAGTTCTGTACTGAGATTTCAAATACCAGAATCTATTCACTGTTTGATTCGTTACCCCGAGAAGCTCGTTGGACTCAAAGCAGTCCATGTAGTTGGAGCCTCGGATGCTCCAGGCGCTCAGGAACTTCAGCAGGTTGATCTTCACAGGGGTCTCGATGAATACGAAGTAGTTGTCAGACATGCCAAAACTAAGATGGATAGGAAGTTATTAATACAAGTTATTTCATGTAAGTTATTTAATTGCATAATATAATTTCAGTATTTAACACAGGAGGCATGTCCCCGTTAACCTCCAATCTCACTTAGTGACCTCAACTTCAACATGAACTGTCATTAAACCATTAATTTTAACAAACTATATGTATTTCAAAGAGCTTTACACGTATCAATAAATAAAAGCTGATGTGAAACTAAGGAAGACAAATACACATTAGACAATGTAAATAAAAATATTGGTCCCTAAGACTGCATTGAAGTAAATAAAAATATTTTTTTATAAACAACATAAATACTATGACTAAGAGCAAAACTAAAATATGTGATTGACAGGACCCACCTGTGCACATAGGATGGCTTGAACCTCTCTGCACTGGGGAACTGCACGACCACCTTGGACTTCTCAATGGGATCAGACTTGTCTGGAGGGGAATACAAGATGCAATCAGGGCACATGTTGTCAGCCTGCCTCACCATTATGAAAAGCTATGTTAGTCAAAAGTAGCAGTGCAAAGCAACCTTTCATTAAAAAACAATTAATGCATAAATAAGATGATAATACCTAGATTGCTTTATATTGCAGTTTTGACAATATTGCTTTTGAAGTGTCCTATGTGGATTATGAGTGGCATAAACACTTATTACTGCATACATTTAGTCTGTCACAAAGTATACATTTTAAATGTTTTACAGAAAAGTGTCAGATTCACACTGATCAGCATAACACCTGTGACTGCATACATTTAGTATCTATTGAACTTCACCTCACTTTATTTACAGGAAGAAGTTATGTGATGAATGAATGAAATGGAGGCTGGGTTGAATCAATGACCATGATCATATAAGAGCCAGATATGAAATCTGGAAAGACAGAACACCATGTTGAAAACCCTTACTCTTAGAAGGGATATTTAGTGACCATAGAGTCAGGTCACCTGAGTAACAGGTAATATGAAAGATAAACCCCTATGCCGGAGCATGTCTGCTTCACTGCCCTGTGTTATTGGGATGTGATATTTAAACCAGAAGGAAGATGCCTCCTAATGCCCCTTCTACAGCACTTTCAGCAGCATCTGGTCTCCCATCCAGGAAGCGACCATGACAGACCCGGCTTAGTTTCAGATAGAATCCAGCAGAGGGTGGATGTGTTCGAGCTGCTGGCTAATAGGACACTCACTTAAAACACTGACTGAGAGTTGGTACATGGGCAATAAAAGAAGATATTTTAGAATTTGAGCCGTAACAATGGAACTACATTCTCTTTCAAGTGACCAGCTTAACAACATTGTAAAAACCATACTTGTTGATATTTTAAACATATAAAAAAGAGATTCATATGGAATTAGGATTTCCCAAACTATGCAGTGTTTTGCTACACACAAAAGCACAGACTATTGTGCATAATTTATGTCCAAGACAAGCCGCCGCGTGCCTATTGACAAACAATGGTGTAGTGAATCATTGTCCCATCTACTGTAAATTGCTTCCTACATTTTTTAAGATTCGAAGAAATACACTTTATACAGCTTTTTGCATGCCGGATAGTATCTCTGCTCTCACTTTGCAAGATTCTACACAGCGCCCCTTTAATTCTTAACATCTTCCACCTGTTCTTTTCCTGAATCAAACAGGATGCAAGTATAACCTTTCTGTGTGGGTGGAATCCTGACAATGTTATAGGCCAGGGAGGCTCCTTTTCCCATGCAGTTTCCAATGTTGAACACTGTTCCGTCTTTCTCAATGTGGGGATGGGCAGTCACTCCATTAATGTTGACGTAGTCGCACATGTCCACCTGAAGAGTCAATTCACAGTATTACTTCCATGTGTTTTTCATGATCATATTATGAACAACTTCAGTGTTATAACTGGTTTTGATAAGTTGGACTTCCACAAGTGTTCTGTCATCCTGGAGTAATATTATATGGTGAATAACGTCAATCAAAGCTAGGGGGCAGGTAATACCTTCTTCAACGTTTCCAGTGTGTCCGTGTTGACTTTAGTGATGTAATTGGTTTCTGTGACAGCATAATAATCTTCACCAATGGGGTAAACGTTCACCAGGCAATTATCTGTAACTTCAACACCCTTGAAGTAAGTGAAAAACCTGCAGAGGTTTGAACATACACCCAGATTTAACGTAAATAAATGTGGATAATCGCAGTAACAGCCAATATACACATTGATATGATGAATCAGATATAGGCTAGCAAATATGATAATTCAAATATAATAATTCATCAGATGACAAAAGCAGATGAGGTTCGTTACCCACCTGGAGAAAATGTTTTTACAGGGATCTGGATAGGCGAAGGTGCCAAATTCAGTGATCACCACACGCTTCTCTGTAATTGCACGCACATAAGCATCTGTTTTGATGTACCTGGAGGATCACGTTTTAACAAGGATGGTTAGTTAGATTAAAATACGAGACCAAGGTACAGTAGCCAATGATCTCTTACAAGCGTGATACCATCTTACTTGCGGAAATAGGTGACTTGTCCATTCTTGAAGTCAAATTTGTGCATGAGGGCCTGGCCATCAAATAGGTGGTAGAAGGGCTCATCTCCAACCTCAAATAGGCCCGGACCCAGGCGGAGAAGACTTCCTTTCAGAAATGACGGAATCCTCCCTATGGACGTCAGGGAAAAGAGCTGATCATTTGTTTATTGTAATGTTTTCTAGTGCAGGTAACGTCATTCATGAAATGTTTTTCATGGAGATCCATATGTACATACAGCATAATTTTTCAAAATGAAATTCCAAGCTGGCATTGTTTTATATGCAAATGTAGCAAATTTTTATTGTGTTAATTTAGCAAGGTATAAATAAGTAGAAAAGTGGTCTACTTTAGTTGGACAAGGTTGAGCTAAATGTGCATATGATTGTAGATAGAGGTAGCCTGAATGTCCATTATTAATAAGCAACCACTACAATTTTAGGATTGTCCTTTAAGTCACATTAAGCCATTGCATTAGTTTCCTATTTAATCATGAACATTTATGCTACTTCTACTTCCTTGTCCAACACTAGGCCAGTTAAAAACTCAAAGACTAAAATATCTGACAAAACTAACACTGGGTGTAAAATAGTGTTGGGTAGCTTGTACAGTTACATTCCAGTTACTTGCTGAGTTCACAAGTTTTGGGAAGTCCCTAATTAAGACAAAATTATCAGGTAAATAGAGTTCATATCGTACTGGTGACCATGATTGATATTTTCATTACTCTTTCTTTTTGTTTAATAGGTCACTTTTAAGATATGAACTCCATTTACCTGATCCTTTTTTCTTACTTAGGGACTTCCCAAAACTTGTGAACTCAACATTTAACAAACACTGATAAATGAACCAGAAATATCTAAACCTATAGGTAATTGGGTGGCAAACCAGTGACTGTTGCAGGAATAGGCTCTGATAACTCTTCGACTGTCTCAAAAATCTTCTTGTAGCCACCAGCAGGGTGTTCAAATCTGTTATATTAAAAAAGTATACTATATAACTTCCAGTTGAAATTCACATACTTATTAAATACTTGACCAATATTCAACATCTAACACAAAATACTCTGTCTAGAAGTCATTGTAAAATGACAAAGAGAGAATTCAGAAATGAATCCAGGCATTAATAAATAAACAAGTACTCACCGGCTGACCATGTTTTTTCTTTATTATAGGAGCACAGTGACAGACAATAACACACACATACACAGGTATCTTCAGATCTCTTCTGAACGGTAAGTCTTGGTGGTCCTTGTAGATTTGGGGTACTTATACATAGAGCTTTTCTCTCCATCATGACACTGAGTCAATGGAATCTTACTCCTGACCAATCCGGTTGAACTGTGAACAAGAATGCTATTGTGCCAATATCCTTAACTTGGTGACATAACAGTAGCCCTCTAAAACCGGATTACATTTTCCTGAATATTTTACAGTCAATAGGTTTGCATTCGTCAGGTGAATATGTTGCAAGAACGTAAGACATGACTTCAATTACTTGTACTTTTACCAAAATATACCAATAGGGCCATGGAGAGACTTGAAGTATATTTCATGTCGCCTTACTCAGTGTAGATATTTACTTGGCTACTTTTCTGTAGACTACAAGTTGTACCTGGGGCAGATCAATATACACTGTCCAGCTCAATTATCTTTTGGGCAGAACTATTTTGAATGTGCCTTTAGGCTAGATACACCTCAAGCACACAAAATTAATTTATTGCCTTTCTGTGTAAATTTATATTTTCAATATCAAGTTTTGTTTGTCACATGTAGAGGAAATGCAGATATAGATAATTGGATGTACAGTGACAATCTTGTGCGACGGCAAAGCCGTGCATTGTAAAAACAATAAAGAATATAAATGTAAACCATAAGACTTAAGGGTAAAAGGAGAGTAACAACCTATATACAGTCTGTACATGTAAACCATGCCCTCTGAATCATACTGTAGTGTATAATAAGTTACATATCTATCAATGCTGATACTAAATGATCACGTGCAGACATTGTTGTTACGTTATCACTAGTGACTTTATATCTACACTCACCTAAAGGATTATTAGGAACACTCGTTCAATTTCTCCTTAATGCAATGATCTACTCAACCAATAACATGGCAGTTGCTTCAATGCATTTAGGGGTGTGGTCCTGGTCAAGACAATCTCCTGAACTCCAAACTGAATGTCAGAATGGAAAAGAAAGGTGATTTAAGCAATTTTGAGCGTGGCATGGTTGTTGGTGCCAGACGGGCCGGTCTGAGTATTTCACAATCTGCTCAGTGTCTGGGATTTTCTGTTCCTCCTCACACAAAGGAGCAGATACCGGTACTGCTGCTGGGTTGATTTTAATGTCTCCTTGTGTAACCGCCCATCTCCTGGCTTCTCCTCTATGCTCTTGAGACTGTACTGGGAGACACAGCAAACTTGTGAAGGCACAGATGGATATGCCATCCTGGAGGAGCTGGACTACCTGTGCAACCTGAATGGGCTCATACAAGAAATGAGCAAAAATGTTGGACCATTCTTTTGACATAGCCATGTTTCTCACACTCAGTCAAACGTGACACTCAACAAACCCCTAGCCAGTTCAGGTATTTCATGTGTTCCAGCTCAAGCACACCTGGTGCAACTAATGAAGCCCTTGATTAATTCCATCACGTGGGCTTGAGACAAAACCTGTTTTGCAGGTATATGTGCTGTTGAGAGGGATTCTGTTCAGGGGGTTGTATAATGTTGAGACTAAAGATATGAGTTGCATTTTTAGTTGGATTTGTGGAAACCACCTGTAGCATTTGTTGTGTTGCGCTATTTCAATTGCTTTTTTATTCAGTCCAAACAGCTGAAATTCTGTACATTTTTACAATAAGCCTGATTTGCAATGGGGATTGAATAATTTTGATTGCAACTGAATACTTTATATATATACACACAAATGATATTACTTGAGCATCTGATAACCAAAACATTCTAAATAGACCTATAAATTATATAATATGTAATATGGGCTTAGGTCCTTGTCTCATTGCAGCAATTTCAAGAAATTTGAAGATGGGCAAAAACATTCACTCCCTGGTCCCTTAACCAATAGGTACTTGCCTCCACCTAAAAGCTTCAAAAAGCCTTTTCAGGCCCACAATCATTGTGCTTTGCAGGTGAAGCATTATTTTTTAGGGTAAACAGAAAAAAACACATTCAAGGACTAAGCAATACAAGTGTAATGTCTGTAAGGAGCACTCCAAAATGTCCAATAGCACAATGTTATTTATTGACCTGTTTGACATTCCATAGGAACAGGTACAGAGTAATCCAAACAGACATAGGTCAAAACCGAATAGCATATATGGCTAAGGTACATCTAGGGATATCCACAGGCAGAGTAATCTGAACAGGCATAGGTCAAAACGGAATAG
>JACXGM010020626.1:0-10661 GCA_016801145.1 Umbra pygmaea | reverse complement strand
GGAACTCATTACTGACAATTTGATAATTGAATTAATAAGTCTATATTTTACTGATAACTTAAACTATGCTAAAATAAATGTTACTGGAATAATTTGAGGAATGTTTCATTTACATAGAACGTGTTGTCTTACTTAACACCGTATTGCACCTCGCTTGAAGTGAAAAATCGATTCCTGTGCAATCGATGCAAACTAATTCAGCACCTTCCCTTGGGACAGTGCCTTTGTTACGTTGCACTTAAGAGGGAGCGTGTTAAGAAGCTTCCTAAGGGAGACTTCGGGGAACACACTTAAGAACATAAACAACTTCGGTAAGATATATCTTTTAGAGTCTTCTTAGCGGGCTAAGAGTGAACGTTATCGGGGAACCGGGCCCTGATCTTTTAGGCTTTGCTAAAGATATAAGACATGTATATATATCCTAAAAGATGAGGCTGTTAACTGTGTTTCTATTCGACATTCCATTTTATTTGAGGCGGATGTGTACAAGGCACGTAGCTCACTTTGAGGTGAAATTATTATTTTTGTTATAGCTACTGTAAAATGGAGACATTTGCTACATTCCTGAGTGTCTAAGCTCCCTGTAGATATATTACATGTATATATAACCTAAATATTGGACTTGTGAACTGTGATTCTAGTCCAGTCTATTTTTTTAGAAAATATCCCGGGGGTGGTTAATTTGCTGATATTTTTTTAGGCAAACAGAGAAGATCTGAAACACGAGCTCAAACCTACAGTCTATTAGAGAGAAAAATAAAAACGTGGAATGAATAATATGGAAACCCTTCTTAAATTTGTGTTTTTGGAACCATTTAATGTTTTCCATGAACTTTTCCGGCTTTGCAAGATAGCTATTGTGACATCTGTCAGCAGTGCTACCCGTGACAGAAGCTTCTCTGCACTCTGCTTATTACAGAACAAGCATGGGTGTGTTGAGCATTGAATCCAGGTGGGCAAAGTTATTAGATATACCTAAATGAGTATGTTCACCGTTGTAGCAGCAAACATAAAAAACGCAGAATTTAGCTGTTTAAAAGGGTATTTTCTTTTTGAATTTATATTGATGGGGAGAGGTGCTTTTTTGTTCATTCAGCTACCTTCATTTTTAAGATGACCCTGTTTTGTTTATTGAAAATAGTGCCTCCTAATAGACTGGATTTAATGAGTGGATTTACTATTCAGAGGTATATTCAGCGGTTATATATCTATGTATTCAGAGGCATTTTCTCTCACCAGTCTTGCTCTCACACAGTTCAATTTTTGTTTTTCTTCTATTCTTGCCTGTTCCAGAAATCCCAGAAATGTTTTCTAGCCCTATAGGCATATTATTTTGGCATGTTAAAAAAATGTAACTTTTTAGTGTTAAAGTGTCACAGATATTTTGGTTAATGTTCCATTTCTGTAATCAAGACATTTTCTTATCATTTTCATTTGTGAATCACTTGAATTATTTAATTATTTAATGTTTCTTATTTTTAATTGTCATTTTCAAAAGAGAATAAATAAAATATACATTTCTCAAGCAACTATAAATTATTTTCAAATGTATTTTTTCAAATGGCACATTTTGGTAATTTTTTCAAATGGCACATTTTCCAAATAAATGCTTACCATAGGAGAATTCCTCCAGACCCAACTAGCTGGTGTTGGCCCCTTTGTAAAAATTACTGCCCCTCTATGGCCTCACCTTTTTTGAAAATCCTAAAACCGCAACTGGTCCTGGGGCCCTTTTAAAAGCACCTTTCCAACCATGGTGTATTCTTTGCGTTGCCATGCACTACTAGTAATGGACTCATCATGGAACAGACGGTGTTCTTCTTAAGTAATCAAAACCACTTCAATTGATGTCAGGTAGGTGGCAGTTATCATGGTGTGTGATCTGGGAATTGACTTGGCAGGTATTGACAGGTATTTCACTAATGAAATTGTAATAATATTTCAGAAATTTTGTAAATGTAATTTTTATTATGATGTTGAGAGTTATAATGTGTAAATACAGCTGGCACAGTTAGATTTAACTTGTTTTAATTTCCAGGGTGTAATGTGACAAAAGGTAAGTATTTTGACAGTGTATGATGAATTTCTATAGGCACTGTAAAGGCTGCATGACATCTCATATCCGTAGTTGTGGCGTCAGTCATCCAGTAAGTGGCAGTGTTAGATCAGCTATTCTTTGTGAATTAGAAAAGCTGTTACAGCACTCAAGAGAAATGTAGTTCACATCTCATTAGGTTGGTTTTTAGAAAAATGTAGTGTAATCTACTGTGACCTGAAAGATTCTGGAAAGGAGGTGATGAGTAAAGGAACAATCTAAGAATCTAAATCATCTTGCCAAATCACATTTCAGATTTGAAATGTTGTTTTAATAAGTTGGGAATGATTCAAACTCTTCTTGCTCCCATTAAATATTCACTGCAGCTGACCATTTCAACTGGCCTCTTCATTGTGTTGAATTTGTGAATGCATTTATAATGCAATTTAAAATTGCTAGGGCAGCGACAATAGCAGTTAAAGACCTACAAAAAAACACCACTATACTTTTAAGTGCGATACCTGCATCAACTAAGATGAGAACAGCTCATTCAGTGGTTTTAATCAAATGCTCTGTGGGAGAAAATGCCCCCTATATGCCATACAGATAGAGTGATGGTGATTGCAAACTGCTACATGCTATGATCACTCTCGAGCAGACACTTGTCTTTAAAGCCAAATGCCTCACAAGCACACGATTTACAAGGTTTCTGTTATTGCAAGTAGGCTGCAAGGTGGTACAGCATCAATAATAGAAGCAGCATGTATCTTACAATCTCCCTCGAACTAGCGTGCAGAGTGATGAGAGAGAAAGGTTATGTGAGTGTGTCTTCTAGCTCTCTGTGCCAAGTTGGACGTCTCGCACACTCCCTTTCCAGGAAAGAGGCTGAGGTCTTCCCACTTGAAATGCTAGAGCAGGAAAACATTATTGTAAAGCAATGGTGTGGGGTGGGACACGGATTGAGAGCCTCAAACCAAGCGGGAATATTTTCACTTCATTAATGGCAACATGATACAGGAAGAATGTTTCCAGCTGGGTCAGGGCGATCAAAATACAGAGGCTGTGGGGAATGTAGAACGACACCAAACTGTCCATTCAGAATAGAATGTCCATCTTGCACGCAGGACATCCATTTTAAGGGAGTGCTGACAATACAGTTTTGTTGTTTCTTCAGACATTTATGAGAGGAAATCGCTCCCTCGTGTCAGGTGTAAATATCCAACTGAAGTCTTCTCAGGCTATAGTATTCTTTGGTGTTATCGAACTGGAAAACCCTGTGTGGAAAACTTCAGTTGGATGTGTGAACTTTTTATTTATCAATCTAACATATGCAAAGTAATGTATGCAAATATAGTCCTTGCACAACACCACCCCTAATTAACCTCATCAAAGAATCCACAGAAATAGTGCAGTTCAACATGTTATTTAGGAGTCTGGCTCTTTGTTGAGATGAAAGTAAAAAAGTCCCTGAGATTAGATTAAAGAAATCTCAAAGATTAGAGTAAAGAACTCCCTGAGATGAGAGTAAATAACTCCTGAGATGAGAGTAAAGAACTCCCTGAGATTAAAGACCTCCCTGAGATTAAAGAACTCCCTGAATTTAAAGTAAAGAACTCTCTGAGATTTAAGTAAATAAATTAGAATAGATTAGAATAAAGAACTCCTGAGATTAAAGACCTCCTTGAGATTAAATAACTTCCTGTGATTAGAGTAAAGAAGTCCCTGAGATTAAAGTAAAGAAGTCCCTGAGATTAAATAACTCCCTGTGATTAGAGTAAAGAACACTGTGAGATTAATTCACTTCCTGAGATTAGAAGAAAGTACTTCCCTTAGAAGAAAGTAAAGAAGTCCCTGAGTTCTGTCTCTATTAACAGGTTGTAGTGAGAACATATTTGCCCTATTTCACTTGATGGCCTATCTTTAAGGATCTTGAAGAACTTTAAATTCACAAAGAGAAAGAGTTTTCAGAGTGAAAGCCAGATAACTCCAGCTAACTGGATTTAAACACACCATAGCTAAACAAAATATATGACTAAGAATGCGGATTGAGAGAATGCATTTTAGCCTATGTATAAATAGATCTGAAGTGTGAAACAGAAATATAGCGTAGATAATGAGAATAAATGTATATTCTAAACATTTGGGAGGAATTAAGCTTGTAAAAATTTGTTTGATCATTGTTGTTTCTGGTGTCCATGGCAACACTAAATTTGAGAAGCCAGGTTTGGAAGTGTGCTGGTTTGTGTAAAGTTTTACAAGATTAATTAGGGGCACTAATTGGGGTGAAAGGGACCAGGGAAAACCCTTAAACCACTTGATTAAAAAGAACAATAGTCCAAGAAGTTCTGTGGACAAGGCTAATGCACATTGAGAGTAGGAAATGCACTGTCCAAGTTAATTATTATTATAGTTAGTAATGCAGTATAATTTGCATAGTATTTAAATTGGAATTGGCAGCATTTTAACAGCATAAAGTGTATTAGAATATATGGAAATAGAGTACACCTCCAGAAATAACATGGTGCCATTTATAAAATGTTCTGACAAATGTGAGAAGTATCATTCCCCAACATTCTAACTGCATCAATTTCTGCTGCCAACAATGCCTTGCGCCATATAATGGAATTCTGAGTCAAACATAACTTATTTTTAAAACCTCATATATATGGTTATATATGAACTATTTTACATATATTAAGATTGTCTGTTTTCGAAATATCTGCGAAGTAGTTAAATGCAGTCAATTCAACTTCATTAGACACATATGACAAAACTGGAACTAACATAAAATGTGTAGTAAAACAAAACTTGAATATCATATGTACTGCTTATTTTGAACACACTTACAATATGCATCCACTTTTCTCAGCAATCCATTTAAATCCTCCGCCCATCCACAAGCTTTTTCCCCCGAGCTGAATTTCATTTTAAATTATTTTGAGCATTGAGCTATTTTCAGACAGGCGTGTGTCATTCAATTTGTTGTGATGACTAAAGCCCTGGCTCTCTTGCTACAGTACTTGCTTGCTAGACTAATGAACAGGCAACTCCTCCAGCCTTTGCTCGTTCTCCCTTCATCTTCCATTCTCTTTCATCTTCACTTGTCAGGAAGATAGAGAAATCCATTGCTAGCAATTAGCATTAGTTCTACAAGACTGGGTCGTGTACACAAACATTGGAAGGTTTGACAGATAGACCCTAGGCTCTACAGCCTGGTCCAACTTGACATCTTGTCCATGAAGATCCCTGGGAATCCACTGTAAGAGCTTGGTGGAGGAGTCCAACAGCTCTTTTTACTTTGCAACTATAAAGACGTTACTCAACCTTCTTATTATAACATGCTAGTTGCATTTCAGCAGGATCTTCGATTCACTGATGACACAAAATAACTCATTGTAAACAAAACTGTCATTGTCATCAATGAAGGTGTTCATAAACTGCAGGAAGAATAGTTGCTGATCTTCCAAAGGCTAATGGGAACCATTTCTTCTCCACCAGGAGACTAACCTGAATACCTTTAAGATGATGTCAGAACACAAAAATTATTTACCGGTAGATATTCTGTTTTGCCCACAAACTGATGGGCTCCATCGAATTGGTCCAATAAAACGATGGGTTGGGCCTGATCCCAAACACACTTCAGCAAACAAACACATTTGAAAATGTGTATTTGGCTGAAATATCTTGGTTAGAGATGATCCATGCATCGTTTAC
Organism: Umbra pygmaea; assembly: GCA_016801145.1. Taxonomy (NCBI): domain Eukaryota; kingdom Metazoa; phylum Chordata; class Actinopteri; order Esociformes; family Umbridae; genus Umbra; species Umbra pygmaea. Next base: position 4,912 of record JACXGM010020626.1, on the reverse strand, counting down.
ATCGTTTGTATAACACTTCTCATTTTAACTTCAGCTAATCATCTGCAATTAAAGGACTGAAAGATGTCACAAATTACACTGCAATGAAATATTCCACAAGAAATCCTCAGATGTGGTTCCGAAACACATTCCGGGAGCCTCAATCTGACATGCATAGTTTTTAGCTGGCATGAGGTATAGTCTAGTGTGATGCTGCTTCATTATAAGTCTGCGGCAAGAAAAATAAATATCCCATTAAATCACATAGCTAGGACTTTTCTGGATAAAAGTCTCATCATGCTTGTGTGTCTCTTGATATAAACAGGGTTCCAGGTCCTACTCCATTTAAGGTACCATCCACACACAGATGAACAACAGACTGATGCAACTATCGGGTATTTGTTCATACAAAAGGGATTTGTTGAAAGTTGTCAATCTCATGTAGTTTAATTTTAATATTGATTATACAAGGCATCAGTTGTTCCCCACATTTGCTTTTCATTTGGAAATACATTTAGATCTTCTTGAGTTATACAGAGTTGTTTAGAAGTAAACAATTATTCATTTTTGGATGAGTAGGCAACATTAGATAAAAAAGTATAGCCCAAATGTATTTACATATTCCTAAATTATAAAGCATAGTCTTGTAGATTAAAAACTATAGTACTGATTTTGAAAGATTGGGAGCATGTCCTGAAAAATAAGTAAAGCCCCAATTTGGGTGCAAACCCACAACTTTCAGATACAGAGACTGCCAATCAGCATGTTGCGCAGTAGCAAAAGCTGGCACTGCAAGTGAATTTCCAGAATAACCTGTTCAAGCACACATGTTAATGGATTTTGTAGATCGCTGTATGTGCCAATAAATGTAATGATGCCTTTTAATGTTCTCGAGTTATACAGAGTTGTTCATAAGTCAAACTAGTACAGTCGTGGTCAAAAGTTTGGAGAATGGCACAAATACTATTTTTCACAAAGTCTGCTGCTTCATTGTTGATGATGGCAAATCGCATATACTCCAGAATGTCATGAAGAGTGATCAGATGAATTGCAATGAATTGCAAAGTCCCTCTTTGCCAGGAAAATGAACTTAATCCCCAAAAAAACATTTACACCATATTTCAGCTTTGTCACATGGGCGTCGGAAGCATTTCTAATGTGAGGGGGATAATCTAACAGGGGTCGGGTGTCCTAACGAGGGTCCAAACGAGTAATTTATTAAAAGTACAATGGCTCCGACGCGGCGACGCCCATGGCTGGAGATCACTCTGTCATGCTGATTGAGTTAGACTAACAGACTGGAAGCTTTATAAGGAGGGTGGCGCTTGAAATCATTGTTCTTCCACTGTCAATCATTGCTACCTGCAAGGAAACATGAGCCGTCATCATTGTTTTGCACAAAAGGGCTTCACAGGCAAGGATATTTCTGCTAGTAAGATTGCACTCAAATCAACCGTTTATCAGATCTTCAAGAACTGAGAAAGGAGAGAAAGGAGAGAGGTTCAATTGTTGTGAAGAAGGCATCAGGGCGCCCAAGAAAGTCAAGCAAGCGCCAGGACTGTCTCCTAAAGTAATTCAGACGCAGGATCGGGGCACCACTAGTGCAGAGCTTGTTCAGGAATGGCAGCAGGCAGGTGTGAGTACATTTGCAAACACAGTGAGGCAAATACTTTTGGAGGAAGGCCTGGTTTCAAGAAGGGCAGCAAAGAAGCCACTTCTCTCCAGGAAATACATCAGGGACCGACTGAAATTCTGCAAAAGGTAAAGGTATTGGTCTGCTGAGGTCATTTAGGATAGTTCCAACACATCCTCTGAGAGCAACTTCTCCCAAATATCCAAAAACAATTTGATGATGACCAATGACTTTTCCAGCATGATGGAGCACCTTGCCATAAGGCAAATGTAATAACTTAGTGGTTCTGGGAACAAAACATTGAAATATTCGGTCCATGGCCAGGAAACTTCCCAGACTTAATCCCACTGAGAATTTGTGGTCAATCCTCAAGAGGCGGGTGGACAAACAAAAACCCAGAGTTAATTGATAGCATGCCAGGGCGGATTGCAGAGGTCTTTAAAAATAAAGGTCAACACAAGGGTCAACAGCAAATACTGACTCTGCATAAACTTAATGTAATTGTCAATTAAATATAAAAATGTAAAAAATATAAAAATATCTAAGAACACTGAATCAGCAAACTTTGTGGAGACCAATACTTCTGTCAATCTCAGAACTTTTGACCACAACTGTATTGTTTTGAATGAGTAGGCACATTTTTGTTGTAATGGGTACAGCTAAGGATGAGAATTAGAGACCAGAAAACACTAATACAAAATATGATTTTGAAACAATTATTTTTTAAATAATATACATTGGGCTCTAAAATTACTGGCATACCTGACTGTCGATGCACAAACAATTCATACAACATAAACAATATAATGATAAAGATAAACTCAAAATAACGTGATAATACTGTACTTTATTAATGTTGCAATGGAACCAACCAAAAGTCATACAATTATTTAACACAAAAGAAATTTCACCAAAATCAAAGTTTCATAATTATTGACACTCATTATTCCAGCCCTAAATCACATTAAATACGTTCTGAGGGAACTATTTTGTAAAACCGAAATATGTCAAATATGAACGTATGAGAGGGTCAATTACATTTGTAGGGAACGAAATTGAACACTCGAATAACGTTCAATATGAACATTAGAAGATCATGACGTAGCATGTAAATAGCATAGTTTTGCTCAGGCGGAGGTCGGGGATGGTGGACGGGCGTATAAATCTGCGACTTGCATGCCAGTGTTCGCGAGTTCAAATCCAGACAGGAACTTTTTGTGTTTTGTTCTACAGACACGCGATTGTCGGTTTTTGTAATATTAACTCTAACCTTAATTCTAACCTTAACTGATAGCAACCTCATGCCTAACCTTAACCGTTAGTATCCTCCTACCAAACCTTAACTGTGAATGTTGCAATATAATTTTGAACGCTATGGAATGTATGGAATGTTCTCGCATAAATCCGCTAAACGAAATGTACCGGAGCAACGTAATTCAAGTACAAATATAGCCTAATAACAGATTGTGCAGTTCAAACGTAAAAACACCCTAAATAGGTTGGCATAGAACGTAATTTAGGTTTTCAAAATAGTTTCCTGAGAATGTAATTTGGGATAAATTCTGAGATTTACGGTTGCATTATTCAGTAAAACACCACTGGTCAGTATAACAGCATCTGATTACTGATTACTCCTTTAAAAAGTAACTTAGTTACTTTACAGATTACTTGATTTATAAAGCAACTAAGTTAGATTACAAGTTACTTTATTAGTTACATTCAGCAGCTGCCGACAACACCCCCTCCACCTCAACATTAAAATGACAACCGGTTTTGCCAACACTCATTTTATTGGAAGTGCATTTTTAACAGTAACATCAACAATGTATCTCCTGACATTTTAATTTGAATTTAAAATCTATTTCCTGAAAAAATACATGATTTTATAAAATAAAATAATGACAGTCTTTCTTGACATGACATATTTAACTGTTAACACTGTAATGGAAAAACGTACTATTTATAATCTACATTGTGTATAAATGTAACTAATAAATTATTTTTAACGTTTAAAAAAAAAAATAATAGCGCTTGTTTTAATTCTCTGCAATAATCATTGTTAATTAATTATAAAGCTAGTGAATTGTAACCAAATGCAATTTTACTGTGTGTAAAGAAACAATAAGTTTATATGATAGGAAAAAATAATTTAACTTGTTCCTAAGTTTTTATTTAGTAACAAATACATTGTACACACAATTTGATTGAATATATTGTCAGTGTCTCATGTGAATACATGATTACATTTGAAAAACATTCACTAGATACTGTTTGATCCAACAGACTCTAATTTTAGCAACACATGAACATGGACACACTACCTATCAATGAATTAACAATGATTAATATATTGAATTACTAGCGCTGTTTTTTTGAAAATGAATTTTTGTTTTGTTTTGCTGGCATAAAAGTGTTGCTAGGCAAACGGTTCTTGCCTATAGCTAGCGCTGACTGTCCTTATGCTGAAAACGTGACTTGTCGCATACGTGATTTCACTCCCGGAGATGCAAGAAGAAAGCTAAAGTATAGATTTTTTACTAAGTAAAATGACATTAACGCACAGTGACTTGGAAAAGTAACTTTACTGGTTTGGAAATAGTAACTCGTTAGATAACTCTTTACTGAAAAAAGTTGTCAGATTAGAGTAACGCATTACCGGCATAACTGAACAGCATAGAGTCTGTAATGTTTGACAAGGTTCAGGAACACATTTGGAGAGATTTTGAACCATCCCTCTATGCAAATCCTTTCAAGATCCTTCACATTCTTGGGTTTGCACTTTTTAAATGCCCTCTTCAAATCAGCCCACAGGTTTTCGATTGAATTGAGGTCCGCAGACTGAGATGGCCATGGCAGAACATTGAAATTGTTGTCACAGAACCATTTCTGTGTGGATCTTGAGGTGTCTTGGGTCATTGTATTGTTTGAAAGTTCAGATATTGCCAAGTCTCGACCTTCTGGCAGAGACAACTAGATTATCAGGCAAAATTGCCTGAGACTTGGTGTAATTCATTATGCCATCAATCTTGACCAGTGCCCCTAAACCTCAGGAATTAAAACAGCCCCAAAACATCACTGAACCACCACCATATTTTACTGTGTGTCACGGTGTGGTTAGGTGGTGTAGAGAGGGAGATCAAACAGGCAGATGGGTAGTTGTGTGAAATGGAGATTTAATAGAAATCCGGAACAGATACACATAAATGTCGTCTTGCAGGTGACTAAATTAAAGCGAGTAGCACAACGGATATACCTGATAGCTTACGTGCTCTTTAGTGGCACGGACACTTAGCTACATAC
>JACXGM010020625.1:0-17722 GCA_016801145.1 Umbra pygmaea | reverse complement strand
TGTGTGGTTCTGGTGTGTGTGTGGTTCTGGTGTGTGTGTGGTTCTGGTGTGTGTGTGGTTCTGGTGTGTGTGTGGTTCTGGTGTGTGTGTGGTTCTGGTGTGTGTGTGGTTCTGGTGTGTGTGTGGTTCTGGTGTGTGTGTGGTTCTGGTGTGTGTGTGGTTCTGGTGTGTATGTGCTTCACACTGTAGGTCGCTCTGGATAAGAGTGTCTGCTAAATTACTAAAATTTCATGTATGCTGGCTGTGAGAAACAATGTTATGCTTGTCAATTCAGAAAGATTGGCCAAATAATCAAGCAGAATAAAAATGTTCCTCTTCCGAATTACATATGTACCCGTCTGAACAAGAATACAGACCGTAGGTATTCCCAGGCAAAGTAAAGATGTGATTGAGAAGAAATAGGCTGTTAAATACCCAGCATTGTTGAACCTACTTCCAGACTTACATACTAAAACTTACTAGAATTTCTTTCTTCCCATAACTGTCACACTAATGGTTTTAATGAAACCATTTTGTTTGATGCTTTATAGCACTGTTGGAAGAAACAATCAGAAACAAATACATAAGAAAATGGGAGACTGCCAAGCCAAAATAAATGTACAAACATGTTCCAGATCTGACTCAATGTAGCTGCTGGACTTCCCAGATTCAGCTGCTATAAAGTTATTCCTAATTTAAAGCCTCATGTGTGACCTGTTGTTCCAGAACGCTGATATAATTAAAACTGCCTGTTTGTAAGTAATTATGAAAAGTAATATCCATGTACTACAAATTAAAAATGTTGTTTAACATGAAAATCAGTAGAGCATGTCAATTAGATGGTGTGGGCTGGAGACAACCACAGACAGTGCCAGACATTTACCACAGCAAAATGTGCAGCATGCGCCTTTACATACCAGATGAGCTACAGAAAAATAAATTGGTTGTCTTGGCCAGACAAGATAATGTCATTTAATTTAAATGTGATATCTTTAACCTAGATTCATCATATTCTAAAATTAAATTTTGGGAATAACATTACGGTATATACACAGAATTATACAGAACAATTTGACTAGGTAACAAGATATACTGACATTAATATGATTAGATCGTTCAAACTTCTATCAGCTTTGGCTGTGCTAAGTATTAAAATTGTGGGTTGTGTACAAAATGCCTCTCTCAAATCAGTCGATTGGAAAATAAAAAAAACCTATAGGCTATGGTTAAAAAAAAGTGCTGATGATTTGAACAAGAACAAAACGTTTAAATTGTGCCTTGTTAAAATAAATACAGTAGCTTATGACAGAGAAATCTTGAACTGCCATATGGCTGTTTGACTCAACCAATCGGAGCTGACCAAGAGCACATGACTAAACAATGGACTGAATGGGGTCGGCACTAAAACCTACCTCATTATTTTTACTTTACAGAATGCTGGTCCAATACCATGTAGAAGTGGTTCCCAACCCTCTCCAGGTGGCCCACCAGCCGTACCAGAGTTTAGCTGTAGCCCTCAAGATTCACCAGAACCACTCCTCAAGGACGTGTTAATTAGTAGACAAGTTGAATCAGGTGTGTTAGCTAAGGGGTGGTTCAAACACAAGGACTAGCTGGTGGTCCTCCAGAAGAAGGTTTGTAAACACTGTCATTTGGTAAAATAAAGTGCATTAATACTTTTGCTAAATAAATGCTATTTAAAAAAAGGACAAAGTCAAGATGTTGCATTTTATGAAGGACCAAAAATGACAAGTATAAATAAATAGGCCATTATAAATGTTGATACCGATAGTTTATATCGGTCGGGCTCTAGAAGACCAGAGTCTATTTTAAAGTTGTGCCCTGTGATTCAATGATATAAAAACTGTCAAAGAACTTAAACAGAATAAAAGTACAAAAAAATCAGACACTAAAAGAAACATTCAGTTAACAATAAAAAGGGCATGTAACTCAAATTTAAATGTGCGTACCGGCACTAAAACCTAGTTTAATTTTGCTCTGTATATCATTCCATAAATGCAGTTTTACCTAACTCAGAGAGAACCCATGGTGTCTAGTAATAAAATGTACTGAGATCGCATGGCAGTGTCTGTAAAACCTCAGGAGGCTGAAGAAATGTGGCCTGTCCCAGAGAGCGCTCATCGTTTTCTACAGGGTACAATTGATAGCACCCTGACAGGATGCAAGCCTGCCTGGTATGGGAACTCAAAGTTGTCTGACTGCATGGCTCTGCGAAGTGTCCGACGCTCAGCTGAACATATCGCCGGATCCCCTCTGCCCTCCCTGGAAAACAGCTACAACACCAGGTGCCACAGGAAGTCAAAGAATATCATGGCTGATGCTAGACACTTAACAACAGACTGTTTCAGCCACTCAGGTCCACCAGACACCACCAGTTCAGAAGCATTCTGTCAAGAACAACCAGACTGCGTAACCGCTTCTTCCCGCAGACCATCGGGCTAAATGGCATGGACAACTAACATGGTCATTACACTATTTTTGGACACGTCATGAACAATTCCACACGTGCCATGCTGTCTCTAACGGCGTGATTACCTCTAGTCTCTATGTACAGTTACACTTAACGTCATATATACCCCTCCCACCTAATATGCAAAACAGTTCACAGCAATCCAAATGTTTAACTGAACTCTACCACCAGGCCCCACACAAGTAAAGTTATAAAAAAGAACTAGGCCAGTGATCCCAATCATTGGTCTGATTCTAATAACCAAACCTCTGTGTAATTAGCATGGAGGAACAGAGCACAGAATAAGGGCTGCTTTATGTTAATTCCAGAATGATGGCTCTGGAGACAGGGTCAATGTGCCCCAGATATCACAAGGCCTCAGTCAAAATTCTACTATGATTTCAGTCATTGGGATGACAATAACCCAACCTCCCCACACAGTCCCACGTATGCACCTACAGGAAACACACTGAGCCCAATTGTAACAACGTCAATGCATAAAAACACAAAAATGAGGTCTACATTGAATGAAAGCTAGCAGGCACTCAGCCTGTGTAGTATGTTTCTGTTTTTTTACACTAACAATTATACCTGAAATAAAGTTTAGATTTATTTCATTATTAATATGAGATCAAGTCAGTAAATAACAATGACAGTTCCTAGCCAGGTACCTGAATCAACAGCCCTTAACTGCTTGAATTAGGTGAGCTTGTTCAAAGGTTACAAGAAGAGTATGTTTAAAAAGAGGTTTAAGAACAACTGCTCTAGTGACTCCTTGGGTAAATCCGACACCTGAGAATTAAATTGTGGTTGTATAGTTGATGAATGTGTAGCTTCACATGTAACTATTATAGCCTTCCGTGTTGAATGTGCAGTGCGATAAGAATCTGAACAGCTAGGGAACACATGTTTGGAGGAAGCATGTTGCCAAAAAGATGGTTGAATGGGAATATTATTGTTTATATTTTATTTTAAATGCCCCATAATAAAGGAGTGAAGGGTAAAATGGGTTATTGCATTACAGAGAAGGCATTCTCGAATGGCAAAATAAAAATACTATAACGCACGAAAAGGATGTCGCTAGCATGCGTTTGGGTGTGCCATCTCGGTTCAAGGTTCTGTTCATTTGGCTTCACTAGCCACCTGTTGGAAACAGAAGTACGTCGAACCATCTTGATATTTCCTCAAACCCTTTCCACCGTTTCCCTGGCAACCCCCAAATTCTGATGTGGAGTGGGGTCTCTGTCTTGTATTAAGAATGGCCCAGCGTGACTGCTAACATATAGCTATGTCGTGAGGTGGGTAGAGAATTTACCTCACAGCGTGAGATGTTTATGACCTTTGGGGTGATTTGGGATTCATAAAATACTGGGATTGAGGTTTCAGTGGACATTAAATATTCCTGTTGAATATAGCACAGGCAATTATTATAAAAACATTGTAGTAATGCCATCCCTCCTGTGTCAAATCAAAGTATTCCGATGCCAACATCAACACAGCGAGGCTGAGATTTCACCAATGCGCCGGCCAAAATACTGGTGTTTGACAACACTGTTGCGATGCAGAAGTATCAATTACAAATCGCCACAACACTTCTTGTGTCTGGCAACACTGTCAACACGCAATTAAAGTGCCATTTACCACCTCTTCTATGGCAGAATTTATTTTCAAGTGTTAAGCCCCTCCAGTTACCAGCCAAAGGCCTACATCACAGGGATGAGGAGTTGGTGGGTTTTATTATCAAGAGAAGTACCTTTGCAAAAGACTGCAAGCCCTCTCACAGTTATTAAGGCACACGGTCCTACTGTATACAATGATGGGGGGGCAAAAGTAGAGTGCTAGCAAGCGAGGGAGAAGAACACCCTGCAGCTACTGACATACCCAGGCTAAAAATAAACTAGAAATGACTGATTAACTCCAACACAAACCGTTGGCCACATGGGATATGGTGACGACGTGGTCTGAGATAATTCTATTTTCTTCATTTTAAGGGTTATCAGTTTGCATGCGTATGCGTGTAGTGTGAATGAGATCTAGGCCTATTGAGAAGATGAACTAAATCTTGACCCAAAACGTGGAGTTGAAAGAGACAACATGCAATTTGACAGACTTTAACTTTTTCAGTTTAAATGACACCCTTTAATTTAAATTATTTCTAAGTGTCCTTTGATCATTTCAGGTCCACATTTACAAACCTTGAGGTGATTTTACCAACAACAACAAAAACTTTTGGAGCTGATTTATGAACTCTGGCTCTCAATATGCTGAACACTTTCTACCAGGGACGTGCAATGAAGTCAGTGGCTGGGTAGGCAGGATATTCACAATGCCAAATTTGCTCATGAATAAAAAGGTATTGGATAATTCTCAAGTTCACCAACTCAAGATCACGCTTACACATTTTTGCTGCTTCTCACACATCAACTTTGAGGACAAAATGAAGAAGCGATGGGCAAGCGTAAGGATTTGAGCAACTTTGAAATGAGCCAAATGACGATGGCTAGTTGACTGGGTCAGAGCATCTCCAAAACTGCAGCTCTTGTGGGGTGTTGCAGTGGTCAGTACCTATCAGAAGCTGTGAACCAACGATAGGGTCATGGGCGGCCAAGGATCATTTATGCACGTGGGGAGCGAAGGCTGGCCCGTGTGGTCTGATCCAACAGACAAGTTACTGTAGCTCAGATAGATCAGATGGATACCTGACAACTGACATTTATCACACAAACTGTTTGTTATGATTCCAGATTTAAGGGGTTTCTTTGTGAAAAAACATTAGTTTCTCACGTAAATAATAGTTATTTCACTAAGTTTTATGAAGCACATTCATCTGTGCAAACCCATATAACCTTATGGCATAGCACTCTCACTAGATCGACCCTACTCTCCCAGAGTGAGAGCTGCCTGATGAGCAAAACAGTCAAATAACTACATAAAGCTGCACTATATACAATCCCAAATCAGAAAAGTTGTGACAGTCTGTAGAATGCATAAAAACTGCAGTGAGTTTTACATTTACTTTAACCACTATGTCATTGCGGAGTATGACTCCAAGAGTATGACTCCAAGAGTATGACTCCAAGAGTATGACTCCAAGAGTATGAGTCCAAGATACATCATGTTTTGTCTGGTCAACATTTTATTTGTGAACATACATCCATTCCTGCATTTCAAGCCTGCAACACATTCCAAAAAAGGTTGGGATGGGGCAATTCAGGGCCAGGAAAAAGGTACAAACCATGAAAAAATTATGTGTTTCAAACAGATGATGTCAACAGGTGATTGTAATCATGATTTGGTAAGGCAAAGAAGAAGCCTCATGTCAACCATGTCCAGAAGTGACGTCAACTTCTCTGGGCTCGGAAGCATCTTGGATGGACCATCACACGGTGGACACGAGTATTGTAACGTTTTGTGTTGGAATAATGTCATTTTGACTTTGTTAGATTTCTTGTCACAACATGCATATTTAACACTATAGATGCCCTACACATTAATTTTTGATGTTCTATCATTTTGAATCATATGAAAGTCCTGTTAAGAGAATTCTAGCAGAATGTCTCGCTGGATTGGTTCCTATTGGTTCCTATGTGAATCCTATACAAAAGGCAAAAAAATGCATAAAACATCTTCTTAAAACGGTTAAGTTCATATGAGTCCTATAAGATCCTATCACTTAAAACGTTTAAGTTCATAGGAGTCCTATAAGATCCTATCACTTAAAACGGTTAAGTTCATAGGAGTCCTATAAGATCCTATCACTTAAAACGGTTAAGTTCATAGGAGTCCTATAAGATCCTATCACTTAAAACGGTTAAGTTCATAGGAGTCCTATAAGATCCTATCACTTAAAACGGTTAAGTTCATAGGAGTCCTATAAGATCCTATCACTTAAAACAGTTAAGTTCATAGGAGTCCTATAAAATCCTATCACTTAAAACGGTTAAGTTCATAGGAGTCCTATAAAATCATATCACTTAAAACGGTTAAGTTCATAGGAGTCCTATAAGATCCTATCACAATAGAAAATCGTAAAATACTTTTTTACAAGGTGTGTATCTCTTAGATTCAGTGAAAAATATAATGGAAACAAATGCAATTCATGTGTCAAAACAAAATGGTGATGTCTCAATCTTTCAAGGCTGCCTTGTACACTACCTTTTTTATGCACATCTGTGGTCTCAGGTACTGCACACAAAATGCTGATTTTTCTCGGGATTTAATCCGACTCAGCGGATGCCCTCTTTCCACACCACCAGCTGTACTTAGCAGTGGCAATGTGAACGACAGAAATTCAGATGTAATTTCTAATTCCATTGCAAAACTGCTGTTTAAGCCTACACGCTACAAGTGTGTGAAGTCCATTCTGACCCCTTATTTTCCATTGGAAATGTTATTAAATAAGCTAACTGAACATGGCTTAGAGAAGACTAAAATCATTAAACAGTGTGGCTATGGGCCTAAGCAACCTTGTAATAAGGAACCACAGAGAAAGAAAAAGGCAGACAGGCGGAGAGGAGAGATTAATGTTGAAACCTGTCTGGACCCAACTGCAATGCGTGGCAAATGTGATTAAGAGGGAATTTATTTTTGATTTGGAAATTTATTTTTTGTTTCGGATCCAGAAGGCCCGACTCCTGGCATAGGCGGACAACGGTCCACAAAAGAGTCGGCCCTGGGATCCAGTCAATATTTAATTTATTTTCACACAGATTCAAAGTCTCTGTGAAATGTACTCAACCCAGAACCTGAAGTTCTCTAGAAGCTTTTGTCATTTCTGACCCAGTCATACATTGAGCACCATAATTGATCGGACAATGACCTTTTTTTTTATTTTAGTTCTGAACATCACCTGGCAGGCCTGGCAGAGCATCACCAGGTAAGATACCCAGTGTCTTGTAATCATAATGCATCTCAGACTTCAATCAGTCATTGCATGCAAAGGAAATGCTTCTAAATATTGCCAATTATTAATTTATTCTACATCATGTTAAACTGTCGATTTGTTTTGGTGCTGGAAAATGGGGGGGGACAATGTACAAAAGGTGCTGTACTTTCTGAACGGTTCATTCGATATGTATGACTATACCCTCAAATTAAAGCTGACAGTCTGCACTTCCACCTCATTGTCCTTGTATCCTTTCAAACTCAGAGTGCTAGATTACAGAACCAAAATAACAAAAACATTGTCACTCTCTAATGAATTATGGTGCTCACAGTATACCATATTGGATGAGGGGTAATCAAACGTGTGTAGAGATCTGCAGTTGATGTGGCTAGATTTTGTTTATACAACAGGGATACAAGCCACTGAATCTAGCCTTGTCAAATTGCAGCAAAGCTGCTATTCCACATGTTGTCTGAAGACCCATGCAAAAATAGAATGAAGTTTGGGACACACATAGTTTTATATGTTCATGCTAGTATGGGAAGTTTGAGTTAAAGTCCCCTATTCAAGTAATAAATTCAAGCTTCACAATTGGTAATGAATATAAACAGGATACTGCTTCCTACAGTTTTAAATGTACACTGGTAAATTATAATGTATTCAGTAAAGGCCTTTGCTTGCTTGTAAAGAGAAGAGTGTGTGTATTGTACTACCTGTTTTTAAAAAAGTTGTGCATATCTCATTATAAACCACAGCTGGTAAAATATATACAGCTCTAGAAAAAAATACTTTGGTTTTACTATTGTCAGATACTATTGTGTGTGGTTAAAATGAAAATTTTTGTTTTATTCCCTAAACTACTGACAAGATTTCTCTCAAATTGTCATTCAAAGCATTTATTTGCAGAAAATTGTAAAAATAACAAAAATTATGCAGGTATTGTCATTGAATAATCAAAGAAAATAAGTTCATATTCATTTTTAAACACTACAAAACTAACATGTTAACTTAACAAGAGTTCAAAAATCTATATTTTATGGAATAATATAATAATAATAAATAATTATTAGGCTTTCATGCGTCTTGGCATGCTCTCCACCAGCCTTTTACATTGATGTTGGATGTCATTGCGCCACTCATGTTTTTTTGCGTTTCCATCTTGATTCAATATACCGGGATGATGTCGGCTTTAACATTTCAACATATTTGAGGTGTTGGCAGAGTTTTCAACTACATCATGCAACACATATCTCAAGTTTTGAAGGGAACATGCAATTGTCAGTGGCTGCAGTACTTTAGCGTTGTTGCCAGAAAATCTTAAAGGAGAATTCCGGGCGATTTCAAAACATAGCTCTGTTGTTTGAATATCAGAAGTGCTGTCAGTAGCAAAATTACTCAAACAATCTGTATTGCCAAAACCGTGTTATCTCCCTGCTCCAGTTTATACCGTTTATGCAACAGGGAAATGTACCACATTTTCCGAATGCCACAAAGACTAACTTTCACAGTCTGCTCCCTCAGTGTTGATGATGGCAATTTGCATATACTCCAGAATGTCATGAAGAGTGATCAGATTAATTGTAAAGTCCCTCTTTGCCATGAAAATGAACTTAATCCCAAAATGTCTACTGCATTTCAGCCCTGCCACAAAAGGACCAGTTGCCATCATGTCAGTGATTGTCTCATTAACACAGGTGAGAGTGTTACCGAGGACAAGGCTGGAGATCATTCTGTCATGCTGATTGAGTTAGAATAACAGACTGGAAGATTTAAATGGAGGGTGGTGCTTGAAATCATTGTTCTTCCTCTGTCAACCATGGTTTCCTGCAAGGAAGCACGTGCAATCATCATTGCTTTGAACAAAAAGGGCTTCACAGGCAAGGATATTGCTGCTAGTAAGATTGCACCTAAATCAACCATTCATCAGATCATCAAGAACTTCAAGGAGAAAGGTTCAATTGTTGTGATGAAGGTGTCAGGGTGCCCAAGACATCTACATGCACAGCGAGGCAAAGACTTTTGGATGAAGGCCTGGTGTCAAGAAGGGCCGCAAAGAAGCCACTTCTCTCCAGGAAAAGCATCCGGGACATACTTTAATTCTGCAAAAGCTACAGGGATTGGACTGCTGAGGACTGGGGTAGAGTCATTTTCTCTGATGAATCCCCGTTCTGATTGTTTGGGCCATCAAGAAAATGCCAACAGTAAAGCATCCTGAGACCAGTCATGTGAGGGGTTGCTTCTCAGCAAAGGGAGTGGGCTCACTCACAATTTTGCCTAAAAACACACATGAATAAAGAATGGTACCAAAACATCCTCCAAGAGCAACTTCTCCCAACCATCCAAGAACAGTTTGGTAATGACTAATGCCTTTTCCAGCATGATGGAGCACCTTGTCATAAGGCAAAACTGATAACGAAGTGGCTAAGGGAACAAAACATAGACATTTTTGGTCCATGGCCAGAAAACCCCCCAGGCCTTAATCCCATTGAGAACCTGTGGTTGATCCTCAAGAGGCGGGTGGACAAACAAAAACCCACAAATTCCAACAAACTCCAAGCATTGATCATACAAGAATGGGCTGCCATCCGTCAGGATGTGGCCCAAAAATTGACAGCATGCCAGGGCGGATTGCAGAGGTCTTGAAAAAGAAGGGTCAACACTGCAAATATTGACTCTTTGCATCAGCTTAATGTAATTGTCAATAAAAGCCTTTGACACTTATGGAATGCTTGTAATTATACTTCAGTGTACCATAGTAACTACCGACTAAAAGATCTAAGAACACTGAAGCAGCAAACTTTGTGGAGACAATTACTTGTGTCGTTCTCAGAACTTTTGACCACGACTGTATACCCTCTCACATGAAAAAACGGATTTGGGCCTAATGCTCTACCTAAATTAACAGATTTCCTTACAGAAACTGTGACTGAATCAAATCTTTATGCTGCATGTTGTGTTTCAATATATTAGAGGTCAATTTCTCTAATCTGTTCCTACTTTAAACAGTGAACCAGGATGGGCCACAACCCCACGCCATGGTATAACTCCTGGGTGGGCCAACATATATCAAGGCTTCAAGGGTGCCAAATAATATTTTAGCTTTAATTGCAATGTGAGCATTTGTTTATTTCTAAAACACATCATAAGCAAAGCCTATATTTTGTTAAATTTACATTTAAAGTATCAATTCAAGTTTCCAGCGCAGACCAAATGGATGTCCAAGTACCAAATCACTCATTAATAATGTGTACCGTTACACCTCTAATCAAAAAAATGAAATCAGATTGCCTGGACTGACCGTAAGCCATTGAAGAGTTGTTTCGACTTGTCCAGCAAATAGCAGAAGTCTGTGACCGTCTTCCTTTCACCCAATGGTATGTCTTCCTCAGTCCCAGCTCCAGTCATTGTACCTGCTTTTTAGCCCTGGGAAAAATATAGAATTTACTTTTAATTCAAAGAGACAATTTCAAGTGAAAGCAAGACAAAAGGCATTTTGCCTTTTCTGTTGTAGATCATATTTATCGGAAAATAATGACTGTAAAACTCATATTAAAATGAATTGCAATTGAATTTCAGGTGAAGTCTGCCAACTGTGTGTATGGAATACATGAATTCAACAATGAAACATACAACACAGGGGGTAGGTATATTTAAGATGACTGTAGAAAAAGGTTGCATTGTGACAGAGGGCAGAACAGATATCTTCATCACAGTACATGGGGGGTTTGGCCCTGGATAAGATGGGGGTAGTGTACGGAAGGCCAAACAGGCCAGAGGCTAAATGAGCACTATTCATCTGTTAAGTCAACGCAGCTGAACAGGGACAGAGAGTACACTCTCCAGATACACACACACACACACTCTCCAGTCTCCACACACCACAGGTACACACACGTTGGGTCTGTGTGGGTTTTCTGATTTACCAAATATCCCAGTCTCTATACTGTCCAAAAATATTATTTTGAGCCCTAGTGATCAGGCTCCAACAGTTTAACTAATTAAAGTCAAGTGTAATGGTTGCCAAAACAATACTGATGTAACTAGTTAGTACACTGTGGCAGCGTTGAAAACATCAATTAACACTTGCATAGTTTCACATAAACAGTTATTTTCAGTTTAGAATTGTTATTTAACTATGTAAGTCAACTTGGAAACAATTCTCATTTTAAGAAATGAGAAATTAGTTTAAATATTACATGAAACCACATAAGCAATGTAAACAATAAATGCAAAACGTCCTATATCCGACAATACGGGTATGCACACTAAACATATCATTACACATGAGGAACAATGGGGTCAGCACAAGAATTAAACATTCAGAAACATTTATATATAACATTAGAGGTGTAGACAGCAGGTCCTCAAATTTTACACATTGATGGTATTTTCAAAGCAAGCTAGACAGTCCTGAGAACTCAACGTTGCGGAGTCTATTAATTAGGATGAAATTGACACTCATAGGATTTTGGCCTATACAATCCAATAATATAATTTGATTGTTGTTTAGATAAATATTTTGCCACCTCAGAAACCTGACTGAACCGCAGCCAGATCATGGAGTCTAGCTAATTTTAAAGGGTGGAGATTAGGCAACACTTTGCGAACCTCATTCACCAGTAATGGATGAAAGAATAACATTTGATTGTAAAATTTTGTTTTCCTAATTGCATTGATTACTTGACTGCCCGAGTCGCCTTTGGATGTCAAAGTTAAAAGTAGATCGGGTAATGCAGAGCATCCACCGTGGGTTGTAGTGTTTTTTGGTACAGAATTCCTGGAGTGGGGCATGTTAGGAACCCGATTCTGGTAGACTGTTTCAGATGCTCGGTCAGGCAAGAAGCCTTTTTCATTCATGTTTTATAACTGACAACAAGAGATTTGGCTGTTGTTTTTGCGGACACAAGCAAATACAGTAGCTAATCACTAAACTCTTGGCAGATGACTGTAGCATGCACTTGATTGTCATAATAGGGAATGTTTTAAATACAAAAGCCGACACACATCACACGACAACCCCACCAAAACTGAGCAGGTTGTGGAAAAATCGTCAGATATGTCATTCAAATAATTTATTTCTAGTGGACATTTTGGAAGCACACTACGTGGAATCATCTTAAATCCCCAGAGCAATACGTTATCATCAGAGACTATAACCAGTAATTTACTCACCTCTCAGAACAGGACAGTATGAGTCAGGTCCGAGTTCACTTGCTATTGGTCGAACCCTATTGATGCATATACGTCTTAAAATGAGAGTTTCACATCAGAAATATGTGCAGTACTATAGTCATTTGCAGACGGCAGTTCGCGATTTTTTTGCAGTGACTCCAAGTACTGCCAGAACATAGCTAGCTAGCAGTAACGTACAGCTCGATAGCTACAATGATAAACGTAAGAGTACGTGATTTAACCATCTGACGTGCAGACCGCTAGCGAACGTGAAAACGTGAACGTGCACTCATTCATCAAACCAACAATGAATGCACTGTAGTAACCATAGGTAGTAACTAGCAAGCTAAACAGCTAGCTAAGTTAGCCTAGCTACGGTTAACGACGTTTCCATTGTAACGTTCTTAAATGTTAAAGCGTTTGTTCAAAAAAGGGCACACCACTGCTTTGGCAATATAAAGTACTACTTACATTGTTTTATCGCGATATTTTGTCTATCCAATCAATTTGATCCATGTAGGAGGTTAGTTATTAGTAATGCATCACTCTCCAAAGAATGACATTACAGTAGCTACAGAGCTGATGTTTAACCAATTGTACCTGGCTAACTTAGCTAGGTGCTAAAACATCTGGGGTGGGAGAGGCGTTACTAGCTATTATAGCGAGCTAAATAATTTGTTCTCCATAACGGTTAGGTAGCTACAATTTTCAACTAAAGTATCTACCTGGCTCACTCCTGCTGTTGCCTCCACGGCACCTGTCGTCCTCGGGGCAACCGTATCCAGGTATATAACTGTATGTAAATGAACCCTTTTAGGTCACAGCGTCCAGTGCAGTGCCGCGCCGTCATTTACAGCGGTTTCACACCCGGCAATCGAAGACGACTGGTGGTGCACCAAGCGGATGGCAGACTCCACTAGCTGGATGCGGGTGGTTGTATCTGCCTGACAGAGGGCGGGTAAACGGAAGAAAAGCGTAAACCTTCACAAGAGGGGTTTCTAGACCAGCCCAGTTTGTGCTTTTTAGTCAGTCGTCTTTGTTAACCGGTTAAAGCCACAAGGTTTTCAGTCATTGTAATAATCGACTTATTTAAAAAGCATTGCTTTGGAAGATAGGTGTATGCATAACATTTTACTTAAGATTGGCGTATTGTATTACAACCAATAACTTAAATACAGCCATTATATTCCTCTAGTAATATGAATCCTGCAAATTATTGTGAAATTAGTGTGCAACCTACAAAGGGTACAAACCCTTAACAACCATTGCAAATTTCTAGGATAACGTTCAATAGAATACAAACAACCATGTACTTAATTTAATAAAGGTGGTTTATTTTCTATTCGCAGGTGGGTTGCAGTCTACAATAATAAAATACAACACATCAGAAGAAAAATAGGTGAAATAATCCAATTCAATTATTTGAATATACAAAAGCGTCATAGCCCATTCAGTTCCCAAGACTGCCCCCCCCCCCGATCATTTACAATGATCAGTTTAAAAAAAAGTTTATTTAAAGTTCTGTCACCAGTGGAAATGATATTTGTGAGAATAGTAGGGTTTGTTTTCTTTGATAGATTACAGACATATTATTTGCCATAGTATATAGGTCTGAAATGCTATTGGAATTGCAACAGGCCTACAGATGAAACAAAACAACTCACAAAACACACATCACTAACCTCAAGAGATAAGAATGAATTATTTGATACACACAGCGCAATCAGACGAATTCATTCCAAGACATGTAATAACCATATAAAGAACAGCCTGGTTTGTAGAGATGAAAGCAAGTGAAAGAAATTGACTTCTGTCTCAATTCATCTAATGCAGCAATGTTATCTATACAAAAAGTAATGCAAACAAAAATGCATTAGGCAACATCAAATGAAAATGTAAAAAGTCTTATGAACCATATCAGAAGATGGATGCAAGCAATTCCCCTTAGCAGCTGGAGGGGTAGTTTACAGTAGGGACAAGAGCTCAGTTTCATAACCTACCCTTTGCAGATGACAAGGAACCAAGTGGGTATAAGAAATATTTTAGACATCTCTAAACACATTACAGACCTGAACCATCAGCGGTTTTTGCAGATCTATAAAAAGCAGGCAGATGCATAGACAAATTACAAACAGCTCCACCTAGCATTTCAATAAAGGATAGGGGAGCTTCATATTGCTTCCACTCATCTTGTTTCGTCAGATCTGTAAACTCTGAAGGGGTATGAGCAATGGCTAGTTCTGGACCAGACCAATAGGAAGTCATTGTTATACATTTCTTAGTTACTCCAATCACATTCCATTAAGACTGAAAACCACAAAAGGGAAAGAGGCAAGGAATTATGTTGGTACTGAACTGAGCTATTCTTTTTATTAAAGGAAGTATGGTGTTGTTGTTCGGGGAGGGATGACCCGCTCGGAGTCTGGCACTGCGCGAAAAAGCTTGGGCTCCCTTGTGTTCACGTCCTTGAAGACCATGATGGAGGCGATGTTTCCACAGCGGTAACAGTAGTTGGGTGCAGACCACACAGTCACCAGCTTCTCGTCAAACATAAACTTGTAGCCCTCATGGACCAGCTGGTGGGCACGGCAAATCAGCTTTAGATTGTTTATGTGAACAAACTGAAATGAGTGAAGCAGAAAAAAAATTATCAGCTTTAGATTGTTGATGTGAAGCAGAACAATTAATCAATTTAGTTTTTAACATACAGTGGGCTCCAAAATTAATGGCACTCCTGACTGGCAATGCACAAACACTAAAAAATATAAACAATACAACTATAGAGAAACTCAAAATACCAACATGTGAGAAATACTGTATTTTATTGTGTGTGTCAATGGAACCAAAAATCATTTGACTAAATTAAAAATCAATATCTTCCAAATCAAGGTTTCACAATCAATGGAACCCTTAAAAGGTTATTGTAAATAACATCTACCAAAATTAATCCAGGAATTAAATTCCACTTATTTAAATTCATCTAACCCATAAGGAAACATATTGCGTTATTACATTACTCCCTGTTCCACTAGGGTATAAAAATGAGGTAACAAACAGGCAATATCCCTTTGTCCTCAAACACCATGAAGAAAACAAAAGAACTGGCAGTTCAAGAGACAGACGCCCGTAGACCTTCATAAATCTGGTAATGGCTACAAGGAGATCTACAAACAATTAAACACTGAGCACTGTCAGGTTAATTATTAAAAAATGTAAAAGATATGAACAGTTGGGGGGGTTCACGTGGCGTAGCGGACTAAATTGCTGCATTGCACGACAGTCTACATCATGATAGTCACAAATTCGACCTGACTTTGGGTTCTCTGACTTTTCCCAGGCCTCATGCATCGAGGCAGCTCAAATTGGCCCAGCGCTGCCCAGGGTTTGGGTTAGATAAATTAGATTATCTATCCTGCCACGTTGCTCTTTAACAACTCCTTGTGTCCAGATCAGGCACCTGTGGGTTCAATCCCAGAAGTATAGTTGGTGAATGTAAGGCTGCGAAGGCTGTAATTTATTAGGCTAGTCACTGCATACTGTAGCGTCGCACAAATTAATAAACCTTCCGGAAGGAAAGACATGTCGGTTTGCAACACTTCTGGGTGAACAAAATAGTGGAAGTTCTGACATACTATGGTTAAGTAATATAACTTAAAGGAAATACGATGTAGGCTGTAGCCTGTTTATATTTTGTTCAATAGATTATAGTGACAGTACACATATAATTGTGTACCGATTATAATAAAACAAAATACTTTAACAGAATATTATATGATTAGGTCATTATCCCTGTTTGGAGAAAGTCACTTCAAACAGACATTCTCATCTTACACAAAACATCTGCAAAGCTTAGTGCAAACGTGAACACAATGCAGAGATTGCATTCGCTTTCACTAACGTGTTTCTCTCATTTTAGCTCATTTGGGAATGAGACCTAAACAAGACTCAAATAGACGAAGCTGATAAGCTAACTAACTACCAAAGTACCTGCGTTGCTGAGAGGTAAACTCATGGAGCTGTTGCAATCACCTTGCTGTAAAATATAAAATACTGTAGACCATAGATCAATACTCTGCCTTTGTCACATTTCTCATATAAAGCACGCAGAGCAACTCTGGTAAAGTGGTGGTGAGATGGCAAATTATAACATTTGTCGAAAGTATGCAACAACATTCTAGAGCGGTCATTCTCAAGTGTGCTAATGGGGCACACATCTTTGGCTAAAAGTATGCAACGGCATGTGATTTTTTTGTGCCTGCATGCACAATGGATATGGAGTTACACTGTAAAATGCGTCTTTAATAGACGACTGAGTGAGTTTTACTTTCGGTTTCAGGAGTGACAAAAGTGCGCTTGTGTGTGTCATTCAAACAGAAGACAAAAATAAGAGTTCTTAGAAAATGCAATGTACATAATAATCGTTTTTTCTCGATTACACTGTTTTTGTGATCGTTAGGAGCTGAAATCGAAATCGCGGTCAAAATCCGATTAATTGCACAGCCCTACCCTTCCATTTGATTGTATCTGATAAGCTACAGTATTCAGTATTAATCTAATTGTAAATGGGAAATAGTTCTGCACAAATGGAATTTCTTGCACCTTTCAAAATGGTTAAGACATGCGTCACGATGGAACACATTTAAAAATAAAATGAACTAAATGCATATAAATGAACACTAGGGCTGCAACTAACGATTATTTGGATAATCGATTAATCTGTGGATTATTTCTTCGATTAATCTATGAATCGGATAAACAGACTAACAAATATTTCCATAACTTTATTTTAAATAAATGTTATTCCAAATTGAGAATTTTAACCCATGACAGACCTAAATGTATGCTATAAAATATGTGCAAAAGATTTTCTAATTTCTTTAGTAAGGTGCAAAATATGGTATTTTTCACCTTGCTTAGACGGACCGGAGATGTTAAAATAATTGTCAACAAAACAGCTTTTATAGGGCTTGGGAGAGGGATTCTTTCGTTTGTAAAATGTTTTGAAATATTGTTTTTGCCTTAACCTGTTAATCCACAGGGAAACCGGCACCGGGACCTTTTCGCGCACGTCACATACATTGATTAATTACATATTGTAAACATGCGCAAAACCCATCATGTTATATACTGCTAGAACGGCAAGGATCTCATCTATAAAGATATCCAAACTGTTTTTTCCAAAAGCAAATAATATAGATACATGGATTGTATAAACT
>JACXGM010020624.1:0-17699 GCA_016801145.1 Umbra pygmaea | reverse complement strand
AAGGATAGGTTAGTTAGAAGACAGCGTATATAAGGATAGGTTAGTTAGAACACAGCGTATATAAGGATAGGTTAGTTAGAACACAGTATATAAAAGGAGAGTTAGGTTAGTTAGAAGACAGTGTATAAAATGTTAGTTTGGCTGGTTAGATGACTGTGTATTTAAGATTAGTTACATAGCTTAGTTATCGGACAATGAAGCACAGTGGGGTAAAATGATAGAATATCAATGTCAATTTAATCTATTGTAATAGACAACCACCTGTTGTGAATGAAGCATATATATTTTTTTTATTTGATTATTTGTCATGGTGACAGGATATGTTTGGTGAATGGCTCCTGAGACTTTATGCTGCTTGAGCCATAGGGTGCATTCCAAATGGCTCCCTCATCCCTTTTTTGTTCACTAATGTTTTAAGTCCTGAGATGTGTACACAGTGAGACACATTGAAGGGACAGCCCTGTCTGAGGTCACTGTTTGGCTTGGAACTCGACAGTTTCATGACTACATTGTTAGTCCCCCATCTTCATATTAAACCCACCCAGGATAGTGAATATTGTATTCTCATATTAAACCAACCCAAGTAATCAAACTTTGTATCCTGATATTAAACCCATCCAAGATATTGAACATTGTAACATAGGGTGAATGTTTCCTGTCACGTCTTCACCTCTTCCTCCCCTCTGGCGGTGAAACTCTCCAGCATACTAGGCCACCAGCCCGAAGGCATCTAGCCAGCTCCCCGTAGCTGCATTATCCAACGCACCTCAGCACCTCTGCACACCAAGTCATAACCTCAACACCAGCCCTATAAACACTGGGTGGCTCATGTCTTTGTTGTGCTGTATTGTCCTCATTTTACTAGTTTATGTTTTCGTTTTTTATTGTCATTAAAGAACATTTATTCTCCTTGCACCTGGTTCCTGCTTCATTCCTCATCAGCAACAAGTGTCATTACCATATGAATCACACATCAAGCTGGAAAACTAAGAGCATCACACAAACTGACCTGACATAACTATACCAGTAGTAAAGCCTCAGATTTGCACAAAAATCACCTATTATAATCACCTATTATAGTTATTGTATTTCTATGGTGTAAGTATAAATATACCCATGCAATATTTTATCAATTCAATTCTGAGTACAACATCCCTCCCAAATGTGCACTGATCCGAGCCCACAGTCACTCTACCAGGCCCCCACACCAACCAGCCAGCCAACCCCAACACAACCTTCTAGGGACTGACCAGATGAGGCGGCCTGGAAGAGAGTTCCACACACCCCCCTCCAGCCCCCTGTAACCGGCTGCAGCTAGCCATATGTCAACTCAACCAGCCCTTGTAGGTTTTATATACAGTACCAAGACCTACACTGTCCGATAGGGGTTGGGTTATTATATAGTCCCTGAGACCAGTTTGTTTTATCCTGGACCAAGACTAGTCAAGTAGGAGTTTTAGGTTTTATACATTAGACAACACCTGTCTGTAAATAATTTTCACCATTGGAAATAGAGCCACTGTTTAAATACTGCAATGCAGGTTTGAGTGAACATATTCCCTAGTGTGGGGCAGAACAGTCAATGCAGCTGAAGGAAGATTTTTAAGCAGTTGGTCAGATGCTGTAACATAATTATAGTATAACAAACCATTTGTACTCTGTAAATCGACCACAACTGAGCGGAAATTTAGATTTTATTTGAACAAAACATTTCATACCTAATTTGGACCAAGACAAATCTGGATCATTTTGAACTTAAAACGCGAGGGGGGCAAAAACAAATTGTTTGCAGGTTGTTTTTGGCCTGGTGTCTGCCTGTTATGACCCCTGCTCCAACACAGATTATCTTTTTAAACATGTTCAAATGGGCTTGACATTGATAGATTCATTTTCGATTTCCAAAACACCACTATAAAATTATTGGCCAAAAATACTGAACATTTGTAATTCTATACTGTAGCTAAATATGTTGTAAATATAGATCAATCATTATAGATCAGCATAGTGCGACATTTTAAATAGATCAGTGTTTTTTTACTAAAATAGATCAGTTACTTTACTAAAATCTTGTTCAAATTTAGTTGACATGGAGCAGTTTATTGATTCAATGCACTATTGTAAGAAAACCAGCTGCTATTTCTGTAACGTCCAGCCAGTGTGGCTGGCGTAATGAACTGAGATATGGACTCCATATATAAGTTGTTTTAGTATTCCTTTCAGTGATCCTTTAGTGTCTCTTGTGTATATGTTTAGTTCTTCAGTGTTTTCAGTATATATTTACGGTGATTTAGTTGGTTTTGTTATCTTCCTCATGTGTCCTCTTTATTGGTACCTGCCTTGTGTGTGTTGTGATGTATACAGGTTCTCTCCCAGTGTGTCATGTGATGGCTCCCCCTGGTGTCCCTTCTGTGTCTTGCTAGTATGTCTTATGATGTCATCAGTTTGGGCACTTGTCACATGTTTTAGTTAACCAATAGATCACGGTGTAGTCATTCCCATGTACAGGTGTTGTTCATTGTCCTCATTAGTAAGTGTATTTAAGTTGAGTGTTTGGTCTTGTCTCTTGTTGGTCAATGTTCCCTGTTACGTGTCCTTATCGTGTGTTAGGTGTTTTGCCCCACGTGGCAGTTTTGTTTTGAGTACGGGTAATAAAAGTCATTTTGGATTATTGTACCCTTCGCGCCTGTCTCTCTCACTTGGACAAGGGATTTGTGACAATTTCATTGTGAATTTTCTCAACATTTGCACATATACTTTAGTTAAATAATCATACACTGTTGCTTTACAAATGCAAACATATTTTCGCAATTTACTCCACAACGTTTTTTTCTTATGACACCCAACTCATTCAAGTATACTGATTAAGACATTCATTAGCTTGAATAAACACAAACAAGCGTCTGCCAGGCTTTGTCAAGCAGAATTTTAATTAGTTAAGAACCTAGTTGGCGTTGTACCACCCAGTCCAGGGTCCTAACATACATCTAATTCACAGGACACCTAGGCTGCCCAAACTCCTGTCACACGCCTTATAACCAGAGCACAAGCCCACGTCTGGGTTTTGGACTTCTACTGTAGTGCTACTAATGCAGAAATTAGACCCCACAATGAATGTACTGTGAGCAGTTACACTAGAGGGTGAATAGGGGCTATTCCACAAACTGTAGTAGCAAAGCATTTTCCCAAATGCATTGAATTTAATCCTGACCTATTGCTATTTATATTACTATCATATGTATCAGATGTTATCAGTGTGTTTTGAGGTGGATACCAGGGGACTTTTTGATGGAAGTGTAGCAGGAGAGGATGGCTTACATGTGTAAAGTGAGTTTTGTTTTTTGAAATAGCGTGATTCTGATTTAAGCGATAACGCCTTTTTTTCCCTGACTCCGTTTAAACCCCTCAGTCACGGCCCTATCAAAATGATACTCTGTTCCGTTGTTTCAAATATAACCTTTTCATGAAATGCGACATCTATTTCCAGCTGTGAATGTTTTGACTGGCTCCTTCTAGAGAGTAAAACAGTGGGGAGATATTAGAAAAAAATATTAAGAGAGAAAAGAGAAGCCATTCTTCAGAAGTTAGATATAAAATCTGATATTGCTCGAATTAGGCAACAGCAGGGACCTTGAAATGTTGGATGCACTTTGTTACTCAAGTGATCCAGTTGAGAAATACATACCTGCCAAAATATGAACAAAGACCAGTTATTATGTTTATTTTTATAGTAATATTCTAGCTGTGAATGTCTGCATCTACCATAAACATTTCATTATTTTTTCAGCAGGAATCTAATAGTCATATTTTTAAATTACACTTGAACCCTCAAGTAAATCTCAGGGAATGAGGCTGTTGAACAAAGTTACATGCTAACACTTTCCCCATGGCTGCCAAGGAGCTCTCATTCACCACCGCTACAGATCTCATGTTGAGAGAAAGCGATAATGTCTAATAACAACCCACTGTCACTAGACCACAATGTTTCTATCTGTCAAAGCTATCACCATGATCTGGAACGTTCTCTAGAAAAAAATATGTTTTTGTATTCTGGGCCAGTCAATGATAAATATATTACTAGCGTATTGTTCAGATGGTAGAGTAAGGTGACTGCAAAATGCAGGGTTGTGGGTTTAAATTCCATGTGCGGAAAACCATTTGATTTCATAAAACAGGACATTTCGTTTAAGTAATTTATCAGATGCTGTTATGCTGAGTTACATTAGTGAGTGAATATTGTATGTGTTAGTATGCAGGCTATACATAATAATAACTTATGCATGTTACAGTCACTATCCATACAAATGATATATTAGGTTACATAGAGAATTTAGAACATGGGTTAGCAAACAAACCCTGTGGGAAGAATTCGAAAGCAAATAAAAAACTGATGTGTTAAAATTTCACCCCCTCTTAAATGTGGCTCAGGTAGCAAAACGGTTTCCTACATTCATTTAGTTATATACACTTGGTTTAGGTATGCACACCTGGTTTAGACCTACACACCTGGTTTAGTCCTATACACAGAATAAACATACTCTCCCCCCCTGGAGAAAACTATGTGGGTGATGCTGTTGTTCCTTCTCCATCATGGTAATCACCCCCCCTTTCTGACACTGACATCTGACATCCCGTCAGTTAAGACTGTTTGGTTTTTTCAGGAAAGCTCCACTCACATACAGACACACACACACACACACAAGTAAGAACATGCACACAGACACACAAACACACAAACACACATTCATCCAGGAATCTTCTAGGTAAATAACAACCAATCACCTCCACAGTCTACAACCCTAGCGGCTGTACTAACATCCTGCCCATTTGGCCTGGTGTCGTCACATGACTTCATTACATGACCCCCATGATGTGGTTATGTCCTTTCATTTTCCAGTCACATGACCTCATCACATGACTCCAGCATGGTTAGCCTTTAATTGTGCAGTTGCTGACACGCAGAGTTGCTCATCACCACAGTAAATAAACATGACACAACGCATTCTCATGGTGATACGTGGGTAAACGAACATAATGGAAATTTCACAGCATTACGTAGACAGACTTACAATTTGGCCATTCAAATGTGAACTTTTGTACATATTGAATCGATGTTCTACCAGAACATCTCCAAGAATAGACCAATCGGTTACAATTTAAAGTAATTGTGGAACGTTTAGTTCAGGCATAACATGCTACGTTAGTGGGGTTAAGGTTAGGGTAAAATAAGGTTAAGATTAGGTTAAGGTTAAGGTAAATTGACTTTTTTACATTACGCAAAAAGGCTTTATGTTTTTCTGACTCCGAAAACGTACACCCACGTGTAAGATTTTTTGTCTTGTATGGTTTTTTACATATCGCCATGAGAACAGCCTGTATGACATCACACATCACAGACATGTATGACATCACACATCACAGACCTGTATGACATCACACATCACAGACCTGTATGACATCACACATCACAGACCTGGTACACATTTCAAACAAATAACAAATGAATCCTTCTAGAGTACAGTACCTTTTCCAGCATAATTGTCTGTGCTCAATTATCTTTTTGTTTAAACCAGGTATCAGTTGATAGTATTTTTCAGTTTAAACCAGGTTTCAGTTGATAGTATTTTTCAGTTTAAACCAGGTTTCAGTTGATAGTATTTTTCAGTTTAAACCACGTTTCAGTTTCAACTAGGTTTTACAGTAACCATGTTTAAGTTTAAAACAACAGACCTGGTTTAGACCTGCACACCTGGTATAGTCCTATACATCTGGTTTAGCACTACACATCAGGAGTAGGGGGAAGATGGGACATGCCCCCCCTTCAATGTTCGAGGTAGGTAATGTGGTTCCCACACAAATAATAAGAACAATTTGCAAAAAATAAACGATGTGTCCCCCAAATTCAAACTTAATCCAAGGGCGTACCTTGGTTGAAAGTTTGTTTTTGTTTAAACCAAGTTTGAAGTTAAGCTGAGTTTTTAATGCAACCAGTTTTTGGTAAAAATACAAATGTTCATGACATTTTAATTTTGCATCCAACCTCCATTTTACAGAGACTAGCAAAGTTAATTACTTTCTTTCAGCCCCATTTTGAGCAGGCGTACCTTTAACTCTTGGTAAAACATAAGCCAGTCAAACCAAACAAATGGCTAAAATGCATAGTAAAAGTTTGACCCTGACCTCAGTCATGGTTTCACTGCCTTGTCTAGACGGAAACAACCTTTTCCCAACTTTTCACACCGTTTGCCTTCAGAGACTTCTGGATTTTGTATTCTGCAGTCTTAAAAAACAAAAACATTCTTCTGGCATAGACACTTGCTGTTTCTGGACAGGTAGTAGGGCCAGCTAGCAGGCCAGTTAGAGACTCACCATCTGCTCTGCTTTCCAGCAATACTTCTCTACTTAGTCTGTCACATTTGCCATGCTTACTTAGAATCCCAAATGGCACAGTGTGCACTTTATTGGTCACTTCTTTACATCAGATCTTTTTCTCAAAGGAAAGCCAACATATGGGGAATAGGGTGCCATTTGTGTCAGACAGATATAGCAGGTTCGACTTTTCTTGGACAGGAGAGTCTAATAAAACAGAGACCGAAAATAGTCCATAATATAGGGACTAGGGTGCAGTTCGGGGCACGTAGAGAGAGCTGGCCTGGATCCTTCTGTACCCTGACCTAATTCTGTCATCTGGTTTTACAGTCCCACCGTGAAACACACAAAGCAGAACAGTTACCTCGGCGAGTCATAAACATTTTGTGTGGATCTACGGGCCACGCAGCAAACACTGCATCACATCACATGTTGAGCTGCATCTTCATCGTGTCCTAGTAAACTCCAAATATTAATATTTATTGCTGCCATATGTTTGGCTCGCTGTCACTGCCTGGGTCACAAACGGCTTTCTTTTCCCTAAGTAGTGCACTAATGTTAGACAAGAGCACAAAGATATATAGAGTATATTGCCACTGAATCCTTTGGACAGACAAGCACTGTAATACTTGGCGATTGCTTTGGAACAAACCTTTTGCCTCGCCCACATATATTAGTTCTTTCTCTGCACAGTCTGAATGTGAAAATTTCCCAGAGAACTTGCCGGTGACAAAACCCACCAAACCATCTGATTGGTCCCAGGAACTCATGGGTTCGTTTTGATCGGTCCCAGAGACCAATGGATCTAACCAGAGCTAGAAAACATATAGAGCTGTATAACACAATTTGTCATTAGCTTTAAAAATAATTATCCAATTGCTCATGACTTTCGATTGTTCAACTCATTTTGACGTGACGTAATTAATTTCTTCCCAACGTTCTTCAGTTACTGTACCACCAAAATTCTTCTCTTAATGGGATATCCCTGAAGTACCAACTCATATTAATATGAACTGTAAGCCTATGGTATAAGTCTTTTCAAGTACTGTGTGTAGCAACCAAGTAGACCCAGGGGTTGGGAACCGCTGACCTGAAGGTCCATACACACGCTTGGTCGGCGCTCAGATGTGAAAGTATCGAGCGTCTGGATTCTCATAGCGATTCAACCACAGGAATTGTTAGTCACTGAATCGGCAAAGGTTTCACTTTGGTGGTTGGGGGATTGAACCGGTGGCCTAATGAACAGCAGTCAGTTAGCCTAACCACTAGGCCACCTAGCAACCCAATAGTGAATGATAGCACAGCTGAAGATTTTGGTTTCAGGTGGCAGGCAAGCCACAATACAGTAAAATACAAACTTTTTTGTATTGTATTTCTCAAGATCTTTGCTTTTTGTAGGGCTTATACTGGACTTTCTAGTTCTGACTCCATGTTGGGTATAAAAGGGGGACATTTCTGCCTTGTAGGACACTCAGCTAAAGAAGCAGGGAACTTTTGTAGTTCTGCCTCTTACTGATGCCTCCACGTATTGTCAGAACACGTATAGATGATTTAACACGGGCTCTGACAGCTCTTTCTGGCTTCATACCTTTCAACATGATGATGTTTTTATTGTATTTTCCG
Source organism: Umbra pygmaea (assembly GCA_016801145.1). Classification (NCBI taxonomy): domain Eukaryota; kingdom Metazoa; phylum Chordata; class Actinopteri; order Esociformes; family Umbridae; genus Umbra; species Umbra pygmaea. The sequence continues at coordinate 9,710 of JACXGM010020624.1, read as the reverse complement.
TAGTCCAGGGCAGGCCCAAGACATAAGTGAAACCCGTTTGCCTGGCAACACAAAATCTGATTTGTCCTTTCACAATAATAGCGCTTGTTTTAATTCATTGCAATAACCATTGTTAATTCATTTTAAAGCTAGTAGATTGTAATAAATGCTATTATATTGTGTGCATATAAACAATAGGAGTATGTAATAGCAAAAAAAACATTTAACATATTTTTAGTAACTTTATACTAACAACAGTAACAAATACGTTGTACACACAATTTGATTGAATATATTTTCAGTGTCACATGTGAAACCACAATTACATTTGAAATACATTCACAAGAGTCTGTTTAACCCAACAATAGACAGATTTTAGCAACACATGAACATGGACCCACCACCCTTATATGCAATGAATTAATAATGATTATTACGAGCGCTGTTATTTTGAAATTAGAAATCAGAGTTTGTGTTGCTGGCATAACATAGTGCTGCCAGTCAAACGGGTTTCGCTTATGTCTTGGGCCGGCCCTGCTGTAGTCTCTAACTGGCAAGAAGTCTTGTTTCTCAAATGTACTTAGAGAGATTAGCCACTGTACAACACATGAGAGAAGAAATATCTGCACGCAATCACATTCAAATAATGAATTATTTGCCCAAGTTGACACAGGTATATTACTATGTTACTTAAATAACATAACGTTACCTTTGTTCTTGAGGACTGTTTGGCGGGATTATACAGTCAATGGTAAAACTGAAAACAATCCAATCTGAATACTTAACAACTGGCATAAAGTATCTGACTTCAAATTCAGAATTGTTGGTTTACTAACCAATTGTAAAGTAGACAACCCCTTTGATAATAATGCCAATCAAATAAAGGTCTTAAAATGTAATGGCAATAAACTGTCAACCTGATAAGAACACTTTAATAATGATGTGGTCCATCCTACAGACACTATAGATTGTGTTTTAGCCAATGACTGATTAGCCAATGACTGATTCCAACCACGAAAAATGTGTTCAGCAGCAAAGGCCTTACTCATGTGTGGTGGAACTTGCATGGCCATAATTTAACTGAGCACCGCATTAACTTGTCTTTAGGCCTCGTAAAATATCGGACTGTTGTGTGCTTAGGTTGCATGTGTAAAGTGGGATACATTAAGAATGGATGGGTAGTATAGCAAGCGAAAAGGGTGTCATCTGTTTGTGATCAGCTGTTTACACAGCCCGCTGTGCTGGGTCTCTTTGATCGTGTCTGGCTAATGGCATCGACAATACAATTTGGTTTGATGTAAACAGCAGAAAGGGATCGGGAACCAGGCAAGATCGGCTTTGTTTTGTATGGACGAGGAAAGCTGGCTTGAGCAACAAGTGAATGTAAAGCAACACTAGTGTGGTTGAATGTTCGGCATCTGGGTTTCATTGCTTCTATTCTTTTTTAGTAGATTCCTTTTGCAGTTTTCCTGTGTAATTTCATTTTTATTTTAGTCTCAGTGCATTTTTCTGATGTAGTTTATGTGTTTTTTTCTAATTTATTTGTTGTTTCCCATGGAAAATTTCAGTGTAGTTTACTTACTTTAGGTAATACCACTGAGTTATGTGTCCAGATTAATTAAGTCAGAAATGTGCACACGCTTAGACCTAATAATTTCAGTTGTTTGGGAGTTGTTGTTCTTGCTGTAATGATAATGTTTTTCATGTAGATGATTTCTGGCTAGGGTCAGGGTTGTTTAGGCACTGATGGATATCAATGACAGATAAAACGTTATTACATAAGTTCAGCAAATCAGGCAAATAAAGAAATATACAAAGATGTGTACAGATATTTCTGATGAGACTAACAAATCTGATCAGTGAAATATCAAGTTTCTTTCTTCTAAGGACTAGCACGAGACATTTCCAGAGAGAGTTACAGGCTAGCCAGAAAATGGACTGTCCTGGGATAATGGGAAAAGTTCTCACCTCACACAGATTAGCTTCCTACCATGAAGTAGCAAGAAGTGGCACGTTGTTCTCCACCTGTGTGTAATTGCTGTCAGGACATGTGAGCATCCTCATAAATCAGCTCTACAGATGTTATTCACACCTGCATGACCATGTGATACATGACAAGTAACTCAGTATATTCTGGACACAGATGTTACTACTATAACTGCAGAGGTCTGTACTCATTCAGCCCCCGACTGGGACATGCGTAGTGTTGGTACTGCCCTCCGGTCTATATGTTTAAGCATTACATACTCGTAGGCCTATGAGGGTGTTCCAGCTCACAGCTGCAGAGCTTCGGATGTTAATCAGAAGAAAACATACCCACTCTGAAACTATCTTCTGACATGACATGGTATAAAGCTGTAATATGCATTGAATCCTTTGTTGCGCTTCAATATCTTTGGCATTGAACCTTTGCTTGTAACTGCACTCTTTAGAACAACGTTTTGCGTTAAATAAGTTTTCACACTTGTGTGGGATTCTATCTGTTATGATAGCTTTTCTATCATATTCAAGATAATTTGGCAAAAAATTATATTTTTTCCTCATCATCTGGACGTTAAAAACCGATGAAGCAATGTCTTTTAAATATTTCTGGTCGTGCCAAGAACCTACAGGGTATTATTTCCCAACAGTCTATATTGTTTAAGAGTGGGGGGTCCAAATACTAAAGCTTTCATATGTATTAAAATACTTGAAACTCTGGCTCTCAGTTTACAGGGGCTACAAGCCATCTGTTGAAATAAGAGCTTAAGTCAGCACTCAGGCTGAGCAAAAGTCTGAAATAATGTTCAAGATGGTGGTCAGTGGTGAGCTAACGAATGAGAAAGCTGTCAAAATTGATTTTCTGTTTCTCAACTTTTTTGTGCTCTGTCATAAAATATATATTGCACGAAAGTGCTGTATTCTCTTGAGATCTGACTTTCCTAAAAAAAAGGGTAGTTTTTCATACAGAAATATATGGCATGTGTAGGGGTATAGAACATTGCCCTGACTGTGTATGGGTATAGAATGCTGCCCTGACTGTGTAGGGGTATCCCTACACAGTCAGGGCAGCGTTCTATACCCCTATACGATCAGGGCAGCGATCTATACCCCTACACAATCAGGGCAGCGTTCAATACCCCTACACAGTCAGGGCAGCGTTTTATACCCCTACACAATCAGGGCAGCGTTCTATAACCCTACACAGTCAGGGCATCATTCATTACCCCTACACAGTCAGGGCAGCGTTTTATACCCCTACACAGTCAGGGCAGTGTTCTATACCCCTACACAATCAGGGCAGCGTTCTAAAATCCTACACCAGGGGAAGGCAACTCCAGTCCTGGAGGGCCAAAACACTTCAAATTTTTTATTTTACCTAGTAGTTAATTGCAATCACCTGCTTTCCCAGGTACAAACCAGTCCCTTATTAGAAAGAGAAACCAATAATCAGAAGTGTTTCGGCCCTCCAGGACCAGAGTTGCCTACCCCTGATCTACACAATCAGGGCAGCGTTCTATAATATCCCTACACAGTCAGGGCAGCGTTCTATACCCCTACACAGTTAGGGCAGCATTCTATACAGAACGCTGCCCTGATTGTGTAGGGGTATATATCGCTGCCCTAACTGTGTAGGGGTATAGAACACTGCCCTGACTGTGTAGGGGTATAGAACACTGCCCTGACTTATCAGGAGAGCAAGGTGTGTTTACTAGCGTGGTTACTATTAGAAACCTGGCAAATGAAGCTTGTGTCAAAAAGTATTACTCTACAACGACAGTGGGTATATCTGTGTGTCTTGTACCACTTTGCAGTCCTCCTCGCTGTACTTGCAACCCTTAAACAGTTTGTATTCATGGTCACACTGCACTCTTCCATCGAAACAATCTGAACCTAGACTTTGGAAATAACTTGTTTCAACTGTCATGGTATCAGGAAAAGCTACTGAGAAATTATAAATACATACATTGAAGTGTGTAACAAATTGGGTGATTTGATGATGAGTGACATTTTAAGCAACTTCTTTTATAGTGACAAGCCCCACATCACTTCCTGCTTTTTCAACATTGACAATGTTGTTTTTGTTGTTGTTTTTACATTAATTTCAGACAGGCATTTTTCATTTCCCAAGTTGTTCTCATACTAAACATTGTCCTTATGTCACCCTGTTTAAGTCTCCCTGCCAACAACTCTATTAGTCAGTGTGGTGGCATTTTGCAATGTGCTGCTCCATCTTGGTGCCACATACTCTCTGTTGTTCTCATACTAAACATTGTCCTTAACTCACCCCACATTAAAGATGCAGTAGGTAGGATTTTGTCATATAAAATAAAATGTTTTGTCCATATAAACAGGGTGTCTATGTTAAATGAGGCCCTGTAAGAGATGGTTAGCACCACAGACTGCTCTGAAAAATGTGCTACGGGTAGCGGCAATACAGCCAATCCTGTTCCAGACAATCTTTAGCCAATCACCAATGCCATTTCACCGTTGCCTACAACAGCATACACATGGGAAACTGAGTAACAAAGAATTTAATAAAAAACAACAATAAACATTGGTTCAGTAGTATTTCCAAAGTGTAAATAACTAATTGCATTGAAAGGGATGAAACTCTGATTTAACGCTTTTTCGTCTGGACAGGTAGATTTTCTCACTTCTTTTACAGTGACCCATTGTTTTGTTACAGGATATGGTGAAGAGCTAAGGAGCTGGCTAGCATGATGTAGCTTGTATAATTTTTCTGTGTATCTTTTGTGATGATTCAAATGTACAATGAAAATGTATTGGTGACAGAATATTGTTCAATCTGGAGCTAGCTTGGTCATACAGCTCCTGGATGATTTTGTGACTGGCTGTAAACCTGGAGATGTCAGGCAATTGAGATGAAACTGGCCCTGTGTGGTAACCCTTTTTAAGCTTGCCTGTCAGTCAATTTAAATTTAATTATTATTGCAGATAAAAAATGTGTTAGGGCTGAAAGACAAGTGATATGAGACAGGGGGGCGGAGTGGTAACTCACTGTTAAGCTTGTCTGTCAGATCAAAATGTAAAAGTTAAAGCTGGAGTGTGAAACCTTTGTCTCCCCCTATTGGCAGTGTGCGTAATTACACCAACACTGTCGTCACGAGTTGATGACTTATGCCAATGCATAGATCGCTTTCTCTTTTAGACTGTAATACTTAATCTGAATCCGAGTTTCTTTTTTATATGGATCATCAGCCATACTCGTAGTTGCTGTAACAGTAGCCTACTCTTTCCTTTGCAACGATTACTCCCCTCTTCAGCTTTGGTAAACCAATCCGTGCTGGTTGACGTAAAACGCATTACTACTGGTGCTCCAGTGTGGGAATGTACCCACATGTAAACTCTGTATACTGCCAAATAGAGAGCAATTGACCTGGTGGCGATAGGCTTAATCATCGTTTGAACTGGTTCGGCAAGGGCTTGAATATTACGGACGTTAATTTATAGGTAAAAGTCTCGCACTTGAGTGATACTCTTTCAGTAATCAACATGTGTTTCGGTTTGGCAGGCAAGTGATATGAGACAGGGGGCTTGCGTGGTAATTACAAAGCTTGTCTGTTAGAGCAAAACTTAAAATTATACTCACTGCCCACAGCCCACCTGGCTGTCCTTGTTCCTTTATACCTGGTGGTGGAGCTGATCTGGATCTGTCTAAAGAATGAACACAGCCCACATGAAGGTCTGAACTCTCTGAACATGCCCCAGGAATACTCACAGGACATTTATGTACTGATAAACAACTTTGCCTTAATTGGACATGCACCATTAAACTTTACACCCGGCACAGCCAGAACAGAAATAGCCACTCTACTGAGTCTGGATCCTCTCTAGGTTTCTTCCTGAAAAGCAAATTACTAGGGAGTTTTTCCTAGCCACTGTGATTCAATTTCACATTGTTGCTTGCTCTTTGGGGTTATGGGCTGGGTGGCTGTAAAAGTACTTTGTGACAGCGGCTTTATAAAATAGATTTGATTGAATTCGATTGGTTAGCATGATGTAGCTTGAATATTGTTCGTTTAAATACTTGGAAGAACATGACGTAAAATGAAAAAATATTATATCAAATTCCAGTAAATGTTTTGCCTATATAAATGGCTGAGGCAGTGGATAGCTCATCTTTCTAGCATGCATGTTCATGTGATTAGGAAGGAGGAACCAAGCATTCAAACTCGGGCTGGGGTAGAAGAGGGGTAGAAGAGGGGTAGAAAAGGGGTAGAAGAGGGGTAGAAGAGGGAAGAATTGGGGGCGCTGTTTCTCACATTTCAACTTATTACACAAGGTTACCTACCCAAGCTTTAAGTCTCCCTGCCAACAACTCTATTGGTCAATGTGGCATTTTGTTATGTGCTGCTGCATCTTGGTGCCATAAACACAAAAACACTAACTTCCAAAATCATCGATCATGGTGGATCCATATTCCAAGAGCTTTGCCCTAACCCCCATGGTGTTCAATAAAAGCGAGTCAAATTTGTTTTGTAAAAACATTTTTACACCAACAATTGTTTCCAAAAAGCAACATACTGAAAGGAGGGAACCTAGAGAAGAGCCGGGATTTGAATAGGCAACAAATCCTTTTCTAGCTTTACTTGGAGATTATAAGAGTTCAGTACGTAACCATTTAAGGCCATCGTTTGCCAACATATTAAAACGTATCCAGATTTTAACATTTGATTGACCTTCAGATCAGTACCCTGGATGGTTCTGTCATCGATTGTTTTCTATCATACAGATTCCATGGGATTAGGCCAGAGGAACATCATTATTTCAAAACCCATTACTGCGTTGGTGAAGAAGTTGAGAGTTAAAATTGGTATCTATAAACAGATTGTGTCTTTTGATCATACAAAGGTATTGTGGAAACTACCATTATGACAGTGCTAGTTTATGATCACATCCTGTATATAAGGACTCTGCCTCAGGGTTGAAACCTCTGTCAGGCAGCGTTACTTTTATTATGGGTGCACATTTTCACACTCATTTTCTGTTGTACACTCAGTTTGGCTGGGACTCCTTGGTTTCCAGAAGTGTTAGACACTGGTTGATGTTTGCGTATTTGTAATTAATGCATAAACTGCTTACTATTTTACGTAAAAATTAAATTGGGAAATCAGCGGCTATCAAACTCACAATATTTTTTAGTCTTACAGAACCCTCAGGCTAATTCAGAGATGGGGAAAACAGCTTTTATATACCGGGCCTCTCACTCCTGCAATGCTCTCAAGGAAAATCTCAAGCTTAATATTTTAGTTCCTATTAAGATATTTAGATTTATGATAAATTAAATATAGGTTGTTGAATGTCATAGTTATTCCTAATTCTAACTTTCCTAATTCTGTATTTGAACATGAAGTACATAGGACTCAGCTGTCTGATTTGTCTGTTTAAATAAAGATGTAGCATAGAAAGGTTCATAGTTTCTTAGTTTCACCGTGTGCGGTACTGCTTTGGACTAATTTTAAGTTAATTCATTCCCACATGCAGAGCATAGTTACAGCGGTGGCCTTTGTGTTTATGAGTAGCCCCGTTTGTTACAAGTAGATAATCACTTACCTGCTCTGTCTGCAAAAGGTCTGTGAGCCCATGTAATCTGGTGGTTGCTGTTGCATTAATAGCATTGATTAAACAGACCTTTGCTTTTGTAATAATTGGGATGAATTACCTGTAATTTTCTCAGCTTCCTCTCCACAACCTATCACAGCTTTTCCAGTTTCCTTCCATCCTAGACATTAGCTTGGTTCATGGGAAGGCCAATCTACACCGTAAAAAAAGAGGATGCCATTTATTTTTCCTATGTATAATGATGAGAATGCCCTGTGTGTGTTTGTGTGTGCTGAGGTGAGAGTACGTGTGTTGGCATGTATTATGTGTCTTGCGCATGAGTGTGCGTGTGTAATCGGGAACAGTTCTGAAAGGTATCAGTTAGCACCTGTTTAGCATTACCCCTGCCACATGAAGTAAAAGTTAGGGAAGGCCTAGTGACACTACAGAGCATCCGAAACCATATGTAAGGTTTCCAACCCAAACTCGTTTTCGGCCATAAAATAACAATTTATTTGGAATTATCCTGAATTGACGTAACATTTAATAAACAACGTAAAATTTGACATTAGAAAATTAGACTTTTTCTTACAATGTCTCACCTTAGAATTACTGTAGTGTACATACAACCCATGTTCCCAATTATGGCACAAATTATGCAAATATTTCTCACTAAAACTTCAACCTCATAACATTATATCCTTGTTGTCACTATCGGCCTGTTTCCTGTACCCCTATTAACCCTTTAATTTCCTCGCTGCGAAAAAACCCATTGTATGCCCTACCAAACGGATGAGTCGAACATTAAAGGGTTAAAGGCTTTCGTCAATCCGTATTGAGGAAGTTTTAAGTTAATGTTCCCATGTTAGTGGACAGTCTCTGTGCAGCAAACGGTGTTGGTTGCAGTCAGAAATTTCCTTCAAATGTAACTCTGTCACAGTCGCTGCCTCAGGGAAGCTGTTATGAGGACTACTTTCTCCCCTGTGTGTTACATGTTAAGGTGTCTGTGTATTCCCGCTTCTTTGTTCTCATGACTTGATCACACATTTCCATTGTCCCATAGAACAGCTGAAGCCACTATGTAGTTATATGTCTATTTAAACCTGTTTTATTGTGTTGTAAGCTCATTTTTCTCTTTGTACGTTCTGTGTTTTTGTGTGAGTTATATATTGCTGAATTGCGTTTTTCCCATCATGGCTTGTTTATTTTGTATATGTGTGTTTTGCGTATTGAAAACTGTTTTCTTTCAGCACTCACATTTGCGTTTGTCTCACTTCTTCTCACACACCAGCATGGAAAATTCTTTCAAACTCAGGCACTCTGTAACAATTCAGCAATACCTAAAGTGTTGAATAGAGCCCTATTTCTATTCTTAGATGCAAAGAAGTGTACTAAGATGAAGAGGCATGTTTATTGAACATATTTCTTTTTTTTCTAGGTTTAACCAATGCCGGAGAAATCCTCCATTCAGGATCTATTCCAGCTTGGAATACATTAGCTTTTAGAAAAGTAAATAAAAATATATTTCCTCTTGTTGTAAAATGTATGTCAAAATGAAATGTCATTTCAGGCAACCAGGGACTTCGATGCTCTATCCAAAGTTGTTCTTCACTGTAAAGAAGAAATTTAAGTTTTCTGTTGACGTCATGAGGCCAGTTAAAGGATCTCCTGGCTGATCCAGCTGTAGGCGTGGCCGCACATGTTCTGGTTTCAGTATCTTGGGCCAGAGACACAATCAGTCAAAATAAAAAAGCAGCTGCAATTGGTATACACATTTAGGAGTGTGGGACAATGTGTGTATGTTCACATGCGTAAGCATGTGTGTGTTTTATGGAAGTTAGACGATGGTGGTTAGACAGGGTAAATAAACAGTAGGGTGTAGGCTAGGCCTAGCTGTCAAATGTGACAGGTTTTCACAGTATACACATGTGCTCATTTATATTTGTGGTTAGTTATCCCAGAAAACATAACGTTTAGTTTTGCATAAGATCCCATCAGTCATCTGATATATGCATTACTGAACTCCAAGTCATTCTTCTCAGCAGATCAAATAATATTGTGCAAAACATAAAAATTTAAATTTTGTATTGAGACACATGCTTTATGAGGATTTACCTGAAGGATCTTGTGTGTGTGTGTGTGTGTGTGTGTGTGTGTGTGTGTGTGTGTGTGTGTGTGTGTGTGTG
>JACXGM010020623.1:0-17700 GCA_016801145.1 Umbra pygmaea | reverse complement strand
AGAACCCGGACACATCTCTCGCTTTGGTCATACAGAGATTGGATGGCCCTAAGAAGGGACCCCCTCACCCCATACTCCCGCAGCACCTCCCACAGTATCTCCCGGGGGACCCGGTCATACGCCTTCTCCAAATCCACAAAACACATGTAGACAGGATGGGCATACTCCCAGGCCCCCTCCAGGATCCTTGCGAGAGTAAAGATCTGATCCGTTTTTCCACGACTAGGACGGAATCCACATTGTTCCTCTTCAACCTGAGGTTTGACTATCGGCCGAACCATCCTTTCCAGCACCTTAGAGTAGAATTTACCAGGGAGGCTGAGAAGTGTGATACCCCTGTAATTGGCACACATCCTCTGGTCCCCCTTTTTGAACAGGGGAACCACTACCCCAGTCTGCCACTCCTTTGGCACTGTCCCAGAATTCCATGCAATCCTGAAGAGTTGTGTCAGCCAAGACAGCCCGTCCACAACCAGAGCTTTCAGCATTTCTGGACGGATCTCATCAATCCCTGGGGCTTTGCCACTGTGGAGAAGTTTGACTACCTTAGTGACTTTTACCAGGGAAATTGACAACAATCCCCCATCATCCTCTAGCTCTGCCTATAATAAAGAGGGCATAGAAGTAGGATTCAGGAGTTCCTCAAAGTGCTCTTTCCACCACCCTATTAGCAATGGAGGTTTTGAACATTGTCCATTCGGGTTCAATGCCCCCAACCTCCACAGGGATGCACGAAAAGCTCAGCCGGAGGCATGAGTTGAAAGTCTGTCATACAGGGGCCTCCTCCAGACTTTCCCAATTCACCCGCACTATCCGTTTGGGTTTACCAGATCTGTCCAGAGTCTTCCCCCACCACCTGACCCAACTCACCACCAGATGGTGATCGGTTGACAGCTCCGCCCCTCTCTTCACCCGAGTTTCCGAAACATACGGCCTCAGATCAGATGAAACGATTATAAAATCGATCATTGACCTTCAGCCTAGGGTGCTCTGGTACTAAGTACACTTACGAGCATCCCTATGTTCAAACATGGTGTTCGGTATAGGCAATCCATGACTAGCACAGAAGTCTAACAACAAACAACCACTCGAGTTTAGATCAGGGAGGCCGTTCTTCCCAATCACGCCTCTCCATGTGTCTCCATCATTGCCCACCTGCGCGTTGAAGTCCCCCAGCAGAACTATGGAATCCCCAAAATGGAGCCCCATTCAGGACTCCATTCAAGGTCTCCAAGAAGGCCAAATACTCTGAACTCCTGTTAGGTGCATATGCACAAACAACAGTCAAAGTTTTCTCCCCAGCAACCCGCAGGCGCAGGGAGGCGACCCTCTCGTCCACCGAGGTAAACTCCAACGTAGCGGCGCTCAGCCAGGGGCTTGTGAGTATGCCCACACCCACCCGGCGCCTCACACCCTGGGCAACTCCGGAGAAGAAAAGAGTCCAACCCCTATCCAGAAGAAAGGTTCCAGAACCGAGACTGTGCGTAGAGGTAAGCCCCACCAGATCTAATTGGTAGTGCTCCACCTCCCGCACCAGTTCCGGCTCCTTCCCCCACAGAGAGGTGACATTCCACGTCCCCAGAGCCAGCCTCTGCTGCCCAGGTCTGGTCCGTCGAGGACCCTGACCTTCACTACCACCCATTTGGCAGCGCACCCGACCACAGTGGTTCCTCCCACAGGTGGTGGGCCCATGGGATGGAGAGGGAGGTGGCACATTGCTTCTTCGAGCTGTGCCCGGCCGGGCTCCGTGGCAAACCCGGCCACCAGGCGCTCGCTGACGAGCCCTCCATCCAGGCCAGGCTCCAGACGGGGGCCCCGGGCTTCCTCCGGGCAGGGTCTCTCTCCCTCTTCCTCGCTTCTTCATTGGGGTTTTTGGTGAACCATTCTTTGTCTGGCCCCTCACCTGAGACCAGTTTGCCATGGGAGACCCTACCAGGAGCACAAATCTCCAGACAACACAGCCCTCAGGTTCATAGGTACACACAAACCTCTCCACCACGTTAAGGGGATGGTTCCTGGAGATATATATATATATATATATATATATATATATATATATATACATACAGATATGCAATCACCCGCCCCTCACCTGGATTATGATGCCAGGCATAGTGACTCTCCAAGCCTACACACACATGAACTCTTACACAAATATACAGATATGCAATCACCCGCCCCTCACCCCATCCCTCGCCTTTGCCACTTTGTACCCCCCAGCCGGACAGGCGGGTCTGTGACCAGTGCCATAATGGCTGCAGGACCGGATGGCTGCTTGCCTGTGCTGGACTACATCCCCCACTCCCCACCCCTGTTGCATGTAGTGTACTGATTATGTGTTAATGTTGCTGATGTTTTTTTTCCTGTTCCCACACTGTACTCCTTATAGGGGTGTAGTCTTGGGGCCGCCTTTTTCTCCTCACCTCTCCTCATTTAATGCTGTATTGTTTTTTTCTCAATCCTCTGTCTTCCTGTCCTGTCTACCCCCTTGTCATATTGTTTGTATGGACAGGTTGATGGCAAATTTCTCTGGTACTTGTGACCAAGTGACAATAAAGGCTACTACTACTACTACATGCACAATTAACAGTCAAAGCAGACACAACAAACTGGTCAACTGTACTCAAGACACTTCTGTCATTTGTAGTTTTTAACCGTTTTTATTCCCGCAACCAAGCCTCAGTGATACATTGTACAGGTAGCACAAAAACTCCCATTACAAGTCAGAGAGTACGCCGTCGATTGGGGTCGGGCCACATCACCATGTCCATATCACAGACAATATTCTCCCTCGACAGGCAATAAGGAAAATATCGCCAGCCGTGGCGTACCCACCTGTGGATTGACCCCACCTCGATGTCTCTGAATGCCTCCTCCATTGCTCGCAGGAGCGGCATGCTTGCATGTGGTAGGGGGTCATACTCCTTCCACTGCCATGCCGAAAATAATTCATTGATCGGGCTGAGGAACGGGGAATAAGGGGATAGGTTAAGCACCGTGAAATGGTTGTGGTTGGCGAAACAGTCCCAGACCAGAGCAGGCCGTTGTAAACTGACATTATCCCAGATGACAACGAACATGGGCTGCCCTGGTCTGTCCTATGTGATCGCGGCATGTAGTGCATGCAGAAATGTCAGTATGTGTGCAGTGTTGTAGGGACCCAGGCTGGCATGGTGATGAGGGACCCCCTGACCACTAATGGCGGCACACATGGTGATGTTGCCCCTGCACTGCCCGGAGACATTCTCGATGGCCCTTTGGCCAATGAGTTTCGGCCCCGATGTCTGGTTTTTGCCAGAGTTTCTTCCTTTCAGATTTTATTTTGTGAGCTATATGTCAGAACATGCTAACATTAGATGAACTAGCTCTGTGTCAGTACATGCTAACAGTAGAGCTAACAGTAGATGAGCTTGCTACATGTCAGTACATGCTAACATTATTTGAGCTAGCTATATGTCAGTACATGCTAACGTTAGATGAGCTACTTTCACAGGTCTGTGTAGGAGGTGTAGGAGGAAGGGAGACCAGGCAAGGAGTAGAGATTTGTAGTTTATTGATAATCTGGTTGGTTAACAAATAGAACACTGGCTGTTTCAGGATGGAAACACTCCATACATGAGTTCACAATGATACTATACTTTACCTCACTCTGACGCGGCATAGAACACGCTAAGTAGAATAGAGAGCGTACGCCTTACTCTAATGTACTCTAATGTACTCTATATTTATCGTACTTATGACACAGGTGTGGTGAAGACACAAATAGCAGAATATATGAAGAGTCTATCAATACAAACAACCCAGAAATTGTAATGCAAATCAATTGATAACTTGTTTGAAATGTGTTCTAGACTTTTTTGTTGTTATTCTGTCTCTCACTGTTAAAATAAACCTACCATTAAAATTATAGACTAATCATTTCTTTGTCAGTGGGAAAATGTAGAAAATCAGCAAGGGATCAAATGATTTTTTCCCTCACTGTAAAGAAATATTAATTTAGTGTCACACACTCAAATCCTGTGTGATCATTGGCTGCTGAGTTTCTCTGTCCCCACCCACCAGCCTGCTTTGTCCCAGGCGAGTACTAGGTATTTTTTCTCCTTCGATATAGACAGAATCTTTGTGTTTTTAAGTGGACTGGGGATACATCGAAATGTAATCCAACCTGTGGTATGGCACGGCACAGAAAATACTTTATAACACCAAGTCAATAAATCTTCAGGGATATCAATCTGTCCAATGGAAGCCACTCCTTAGTAAAAGGTACATGGGAGGCCACCTGGAGTTTGCCAAAAGGCACCTGAAAGACTCCCAGACCATGAGAAACAAAATTATTTGATCTGATGAAACAAAGATTGAACTCTATGGCCTGAATGGCAAGCGTCATGTCTGGAGGAAACCAGGCACCACTTATCACCTGGCCAATACCATCCCCAGCATGGTGGTGGCAGCATCATGCTGTGGGCATGTTTTTCAGCAGCAAGAACTGGGAGACTAGTCAGGATCGAGGGAAAGATTAATGTAGCAATATACAGAGACATCCTTGCTGAAAAACTGGACTTCAGACTGGGACAAAGGTTCATATTCAAAAAGGACAACTCTGTGAATATCCTTGAGTGGCCCAGCCAGAGCCCAGACTTTAACCTGATTAACATCTCTGGAGAGATCTGAAAATGGCTGTGCACCGATGCTCCCCATCCAACCTGATGGAGCTTGCGAGGTCCTGCAAAGAAGAATGGGAGAAACTGCCCAAAAATAAGTGGGCCAAGCTTGTAGCATCATACTCAAAAAACTTGAGGCTGTAATTGCTGCCAAAGGTGCTTAAATAAAGTATTGAGCAGAGGCTGTGAATAAGTATGTACATCTGATTTTTTTCATTTTGTATTTTTTAATAAATTTGCTAAGATTTCAAACACACCTCTTTCACATTGTCATTATGGGATATTGTTTGTAGAATTTTGAAGGAAATAATGAATTTAATCCATTTTGGAATAAGGGTGTAACATAACAAATTGTGAAAAAAATGAAGCGCTGTGAATACTTTCCGGATGCACTGTACACACTACTAAGTCACAATCTGGGCTGCCATGATGAAATTCAAGCAAGTTAAAACAGACTGTGATTTAAATTTTCAGTTTACTTTGATTTACGGTGTGAGTTTGAATCTAGCCCTCAATTGGTTGGTGATTTTGGTTTCCATTGACTGTTGTACAGTAAAGATTTTGATCTTTAATATGTTTCGTTCATCGAGATCAGATGTGTGATTTCAGTGTTCCATACAGTTTTTTGAGCAGTGTATTTCAGAAAAGCAACAGAGCCAGACACTGAGGTACATATAATTGAATTTGGAGATGTAACTGTCAGATAAAAGGTCTCCTTTAAGTTTCAACATTCTTAAGATCTACCCAGCATGCATTGTACAATGGAGTTGACAAGATGTCCACCCCTGTGGCAGCCTCCTGTAAACCGTCATTGTTCATCTTACATTCCAGTCTAAAATCAGAAAAAGTAACTATTTCAACATAAAGAATACTGTACATTGTTGATGCTCTCCTGTCAACAGTCTGCTGGCCGACCGCAAATTCACACGCACGCACGCACGCACGCACGCACGCACGCACGCACGCACGCACACACACACACACACACACACACACACACACACACACACACACACACACACACACACACACAGTTTTTAATATCTGTAAAACCTCTGAACTCCAAAGGCCAATTTCTTTATTTATTTTACTTCTAATAGTTAAGATGTTTTGTTGGTTTTGGTTTGTTAAATGAACCCTCATTGTCAGACAAGATTGGCTGAATCTCCTGTCTCATCTGACAGTCCCAGCTGTGTTTTCCTGCATTCGGGTGTTTGATGTGGTGCTACCAACAAAGCTGTGCTGTTGTTTTAGGGCATCCAAGAGCATTGAGCCAACATGTGGTGTATTCATAACAAGCTACCCCTAATGTTTAACTGATTGCTGTTCTTCATTTTTAGTTTACCAGGTGCTGGTATCACTGGTCTCTTGGTTTGCATCCACAGAAGGTTTTGGCCAAGTGGCAGTATGCACTTGGCAGTATTCAGCTCTAATTTACTGTGATCTCCATGCCCAGTATTTGCAGATCTTCACATAGAGAGCAGGCCCTGTAGCGCCACTGGTGCCCAATCAGCCTCGACATGGCTTGTTTACCTATTTATTCATTTATTTATGTTATTCAAATTTCAAAAACTGTTTCTACTCATCTGAGAGGCTAATAAACTGGTCGTCTATTGTTGTCGAGGGAGAGCGAGGGAGAGAAAGAGAGAGAGAGCAGAGGGAGAGAGAGAGAGGAGAGAGAGACAGACAAAGCGAGAGAAGAAGAGAAACAGAGAAACAGCGAGAGAGAGAGAGCTAGCACTGCGTTCAGCCAGCGTTCATTGCCAGCCTGCTTCATCCGTGTGTTGGCAGCCCTCTCTGTACCCGCCCTCCAGCCATTGTAGAAAACCTTCATTCTGTCAGTGTAGCCTGGTAGTGTGGATGAGTGCCACTGCCAACATCATGCAGGGGGCCATGGAACCACAAGTGTGTCCCAAATCACGCCCTACATACAGTAGTCATTCTGACCCAGACCTATCTGTTTCAAATAAGCCGTTACAACATGTAGATAATAGAGTGTCATTAGTACCACAGATCCATAACTGAAAAGAGGAAACAGAAGAACCCCACAGCCTGTGGACTCAATCGTACCCTCTTCTCTATTTAGTGCACTCATTTGCATAAGGGTCTTTTGGACCTGTATAGAGAGTAGGGTGTCATTTCAGACACAAACAGATTTGGATTCAATTAAATTATTTGTGTTAATTGAATACAATGTCAAAGCAAAATTGTACTTCCTCTTTTAATTGAGAGCTGATCAAAAGAAAACCATGGGTCTTTTTTCTCAGTTTTCTTTCTGAAGGTTCATAATTGTATGGTAGTCGGCAAAACTGGTTGCCGAAAATAGTGTATGCTGGGCGCAGATGACAAAGTGGTTAGGAAGTCAGACTTGTAGTCTGTAGGTTGCCGGTTCGATTCCAAACTGTGCCAAATGTCATTGTTTCCTTGGGCAAGGCACATTACACTAAGTTTATCAGCGGGAATGTCCCTGTATTTACTGTAAGTCGCCCTGGATAAGAGTGTCGGCTGAATGATTAAAATGTAAACGTGTGTGCCGTATTTGTGTTGAATATCAAATTCGTTCTTACGCCCTTGTCCATGCGTCAACTCCTGTATGTCGAAAGTATCACACTTTAAATGTTAATCTTGCAGTTTTTCTCAATCACTTTGGCTCGTTTCTTGAAACCGTCTTAACATTCTCTAAACTTTAAGTGCAGTTGTCACAATGGTTTGATGGGACATCACAACTGTATTGCATGTCTGCAAAATGTAATAACACTTCATTCATGCTAAAAACTTAGTTAATGTCTCAGGAAATTGGCCAATGCCAGCAAATTGAAATTTTTTGTCATCGTCTGAGCCGTACTGGTCAAAAGGTTTAAATCACCATGGCAGTCAACCTGGGAAATGTTTTTATACACAAATTTTCATTTTAGTTCACCTTGTTTGTTGACACTGACTGCTTACTGTGCAATTCAAGAATGCCAGTTTTGTCAATGCTATTGTGCATCATACTGAGAGATTTATATACTGATTTCAGCAGTAGCATAAAGTTTACTGGAAAAAGATTTATATACTGATTTCAGCAGTAGGATGAAGTTTACTGGAAAAATATTTATATACTGATTTCAGCAGTAGGATAAAGTTTACTGGAAAAATATTTATATACTGATTTCAGCAGTAGGATTAGGTTTACTGGAAAAAGATTTATATACTGATTTCAACAGTAGGATAAAGTTTACTGGAAAAAGATTTATATACCTATTTCAGCATTAGGATTAAGTTTACTGGAAAAAGATTTATATACTGATTTCAGCAGTAGGATAACGTTTACTGGACAAATATTTATATTCTGATTTCAGCATTAGGATAAAGTTTACTGGAAAAAGATTTATATACTGATTTCAGCAGTAGGATTAGGTTTACTGGAAAAAGATTTATATACTGATTTCAGCAGTAGGATTAGGTTTACTGGAAAAAGATTTATATACTGATTTCAACAGTAGGATAAAGTTTACTGGAAAAAGATTTATATACCTATTTCAGCATTAGGATTAAGTTTACTGGAAAAAGATTTAAATACTGATTTCAGCAGTAGGATAACGTTTACTGGACAAATATTTATATTCTGATTTCAGCATTAGGATAAAGTTTACTGGAAAAAGATTTATATACTGATTTCAGCAGTAGGATTAGGTTTACTGGAAAAAGATTTATATACTGATTTCAGCAGTAGGATAAAGTTTACTGGAAAAATATTTATATACTGATTTCAGCAGTAGGATTAGGTTTACTGGAAAAAGATTTATATACTGATTTCAGCAGTAGGATAAAGTTTACTGGAAAAAGATTTATATACTGATTTCAGCAGTAGGATAAAGTTTACTGAAAAAAGATTGATATACTGATTTCAGCAGTAGCATAAAGTTAACTGGAAAAAGATTTATATACTGATTTCAGCAGTAGGATAAAGTTTACTGGAAAAAGATTTATATACTGATTTCAGCAGTAGGATGAAGTTTACTGGAAAACGATTTATATACTGATTTCAGCAGTAGGATAAAATTTACTGGAAAAATGATTTATATACTGATTTCAGCAGTAGGATAACGTTTACTGGAAAAATATTTATATACTGATTTCAGCAGTAGGATAAAGTTTACTGAAAAAAGATTTATATACTGATTTCAGCAGTAGGATGAAGTTTACTGGAAAAAAATGTATATACTGATTTCAGCAGTAGGATAAAGTTTACTGGAAAAAGATTTATATACTGATTTCAGCAGTAGGATTAAGTTTAGTGGAAAAAAGATTTATATACTGATTTAAGCAGTATGATAAAGTTTACTGGAAAAAGATTTATATACTGATTTCAGCAGTAGGATAAAGTTAACTGTTAAAAGATTTATATACTGATTTCAGCAGTAGGATTAAGTTTACTGGAAAAATATTTATTTACTGATTTCAGCAGTAGGATAAAGTTTACTGGAAAAAGATTTATATACTGATTTCAGCAGTAGGATAAAGTTAACTGTTAAAAGATTTATATACTGATTTCAGCAGTAGGATTAAGTTTACTGGAAAAAGATTTATGTACTGATTTCAGCAGTAGGATGAAGTTTACTGGAAAAAGATTTATATACTGATTTCAGCAGTAGGATGAAGTTTACTAGAAAAAGGTTTATATACTGATTTCAGCAGTAGGATAAAGTTTACTGGAAAAATATTTATATACTGATTTCAGCAGTAGGATGAAGTTTACTGGAAAAATATTTATATACTGATTCCAGCAGTAAGATAAAGTTAACTGGAAAAATATTTAAATATTGATTTTAGCAGTAGGATAAAGTTTACTGGAAAAGGTTTATATACTGATTTCAGCAGTAGGATATAGTTTACTGGAAAAAGATTTATATACTGATTTCAGCAGTAGGATAAAGTTTACTGGAAAACGATTTATATACTGATTTCAGCAGTTGGATAAAATTTACTGGAAAAAGCAAATTCTGTAAAAGAGTAAACAGAAAAAGGAGATGTACATTGTATGTAAACAGATAGTTAACAATTTCATGCCCATTTTATATATATTTTTTACTATTTTAAGTAATATTTAAGTTCCCACTGACCCTACCTTATCGGCAGCTCCGCAACTGGACCGATGCAGGATGGCGAGGGGTGCTTTCATAGTTCATCCAACCACATGTTGTCGAGCCACCAATTATTTTTCACACTGCTCATCAAACTGCTCACCAATTCCTCACCAACTTCTGCCGGGTCATTCTGGAGGTCCGGGGAAAGCCAGAGAACCCATAGTCAGGCTTGAACCTCTGACTATCATGACATAAACTTTGATGCACTTGTATAGTGCCCACATTTTCTTGTTCAATAGCAGATTTATTACTGAATAGGCACTAATCAGAGGCAGCATTTGTATGATGTCATCATGGAGACACCTCACAAAGTATTTGATAGTATTTTTAAAATACTGTAGTGCAGTGGGGAGAAGTCACAAGAGTCAGTTCATGATGCGATAACTCCCGCAGGTGGTTCTATTGAACAACAACAAAAAGGGGCTGAATAACTACAACCAAAAATACACTGCCACAACTGGCAAAGGAATCCTAGACGGCTTTCCTCTCTCACAGGGTCTCTTCTCCGTCTGGTTGCCCCGGGAGCATGTGGTGTGGATATAGACACAAACAAAACAGATCATTAATATAATTGTTTGTGGCATCGGTCACATACAGTACCTCGTCCCCCATTTCTCTGAGCTTTATTGTATATTGTGCCATTTCAATGGTTGTTTTCCACGGGGACACTTGTAAAAAGGTTATTCCCTGGTTAAATAAAATAAAAAATATAAACTATTTTAGGTAATACTACACGCTATGTAAAAACATTCAATTTTACCTCCTCACAGTACGTATAACTACACATATCGTCCTGGTGGACAACCTGTTGCTCTTGTTGGTCTGATTTTCTTTAACATCACGTCAGATTTTTTCTCTTGCACCGGGGGTGGGAGTGGGGGGATCACCTTGCATGGCACACAATCAGCATTCATGACATCTAACGGAGACATCTGATATTGTGCCATAGAAAAGTTTTCAGCCAAATCTGCCAGAATTATTCGGGATACAAAGAAAACCCACAGGTAACCTTGGGAGACTGTCTGCCAGTCTGTCCCTGGCTGTCTGTGCCTAGCTCTGATGTCTGTGTGCCCTCTGTTGCCTGCCATGATGAATCATTATAAAACATTCACAAACAATTCACAAACAATTCAGTAGGCTGCAGAGCTGACCGTGGTGCTGAATCCACCTGTTGTGGCTTTAAATCACTGCGTGGGCGTTAATAGTTTTGCACCCTCAAAACTTGCGACATCTGTGGTATTGTGCTGTGTGATGAAACTGCACATTTTAGAGTGGCCTTTTATTGTGGCCAGCCTAATGTACACCTGTGCAATAATCATGCTGTCAGCATCTTGATATGCTCACTAACACAGATATAGACAGATTTGTGAACAATATTTGAGAGAAATAGGCCTTTTGTGTACATTGAAAAAGTCTAAGATATTTGAGTTCAGCTCATGATAAATGGGGGCAAAAACAAAAGTGTTGCATTTATATTTTTG
The DNA here is from genome assembly GCA_016801145.1 of Umbra pygmaea. Taxonomy (NCBI): domain Eukaryota; kingdom Metazoa; phylum Chordata; class Actinopteri; order Esociformes; family Umbridae; genus Umbra; species Umbra pygmaea. Next base: position 6,429 of record JACXGM010020623.1, on the reverse strand, counting down.
TTAAGTGTACATAGTTATGAGTACAGTGATATATTGGGTGGGACAATGCTATTTCTTTCCAGGATTGGGGGGCGTCTAATATTAGACAACTAATATCTGTATGAATTATGCTGAAATTACGGTCTATTTTATTTTCAGTATTGCAAGCAGATTATTTTCAACAACAAATATTCTGCTGCAAATCTAAAATGCATATGCGTGTGTTTGCTTTGTTTACTACGGGAGAGGTTTTGAATTTTGGAGATTTTTGAGTTTTTACTAAATATAGCAACTTCTGTTCAAGCCATATCAATTTCAGTCAATGTCCAACAATGCATTTGTTGATGATTTTGCAACTTCATTAGAAACGTTAGTCTCATGCCCTGAATGTACTTTGTTGAGATCCATAGCATACAATCTATCATTTTAAAGTGCTTCAGGTCGGTAATTTTACAGTAGGCTACTGACACATGCTCTAATTTTTACAGTAGGCTACTGACACATGCTCTAATTTTACAGTAGGCTACTGACATATGCTCTAATTTTACAGTAGGCTACTGACATATGCAGTAGTGCAAATCAATCCATGGCATCCTTCTGGTCCACAGTCCTGAGCAGTGTTGGAGAAACATACTTTAAAAGTAACTAGTTACTTTAATTCATACGAAGTTACTCTTAATTCAAAGTAACTAAATTAACTTATTTAAGTTACTTGCTTAAAATGCTTTTTACATTCTATTTGGTGTGTCTAGGTTTAGTATCGTACAAAATTCATTGCACAAATATATCAATTTATTATCCTTCCTAAGTATTGACAACGCCCTGGCATGGGAGCCGATGCGACACTGTGAGCAATTAGGTTTAAAAATGTAAAAAGCAAAAGAAAACAACCATAACATGCATTCTCATTGCATGTGTAACGCACAGCCCAGTTAGGGCTGGCATTAAATGGACTTAGAGTATGGACTATATATGTTCATGAGTTTATGGCTATGTATTTGTGTTTCCTTATATTTATTAAATTCAGGTATTTATATATTCATGTAGTTTTGTGTTTAGTATGTATATATGTCCCTTTAAGAATGTGACACCTCTCTCTATTTTGGGTTAATTATTAGCTAAGATAGGGTTTAGGTTAGGTTAGCCTGGTATCTTGTATATCTGTTGATTAATGATTGGCCATGTTCTATTAGTTAGTTAAGATCTGTATTTATATGCTCGCCAAATTAGGGAGAGGTGTGTTACGTTCGTACTGCTCCTCGGGAGGGGAGTGTGATGTCACTACCACTGTCCAAGGCCACACTGCGGCCAGCAAAGGAGGTATGGGGTCGTAGGTGCAAGCAAGGACACAGAAACCAATGTACCTTCTCACAATGGGCTTTAATTGCCAAGGTAAAAATGTAAATAATATGTTTGGGGGGAGAGGCTGAGCAGACCAAAGGAAAGAACTAAAACAAAGGTTAACTCTACCCTGAACTAAACTAACACACACAGAACCTACACCTATACTAGCACACGAATGAGGCGCCCTATCCAAAGTACAGGTGTGGTCTGTCCAGGTCTTGCCTAGTGTGTTTAACAGGAGAGTTACCCTACGGGTGGTGCAAGGCCAGGCCGTCTTGCCTAACACTCCCCAAAGTGCTTCCTCTCCCCCTCTGGGAAGCAAAAGAGAACAAATGTTAAATAAATATACAGTTCTTAATTAACAAATAAAATATACACACCAAAACACCACTAGCACACTAAATAGGCTTATCACGCACTCTAACAAACACAGCTCTCACTAACACTAGCAAACACTACCTTTACAAACACCACCAAACAGTAATACAGTAATACCTCCTCAGAGGCAACCACACACACACAGAGCAAAACTCAAAAGTAGCCTCAACCACTACAAATTTACCCTAACACAGAGCTCACAACTACACAGAGCTCCCTGCAACACAGAGCTCACAACTACACAGAGCTCCCTGCAACACAGAGCTCACAACTACACAGAGCTCCCTGCAACACAGAGCTCACAACTACACAGAGCTCCCTGCAACACAGAGCTCACAACTACACAGAGCTCCCTGAAACACAGAGCTCACAACTACACAGAGCTCCCTGCAACACAGAGCTCACAGCTACACAGAGCTCCCTGCAACACAGAGCTCACAACTAAACAGAGCTCCCTGCAACAGAGAGCTCACAAATACCAACCAGCCAGGTAGCCTACAAACCAAATGAGCAGCAAGAGAGAAGGAATGAACACAAAATGGCTGGTTTTATACTGTTGGGGAAAGTATGATGGGTAATGGAATCAGCTGGTCTTGATAATGAGGGGGAGGAGCCAGGGATAAGTGAGTAGTTGATGATCAAACCTGCTCCACCTGTGGGAAACACACAAACTAAACATAACAAACAGAGCAACACAGCACAGAAACAGAAACACAGAGAGAACAAGGCAGAAGCATAGCACATAGAACACTAAAGCAGGACAAGGTAAACCCATCCAAGTATGCACTATACTGGGGGACGTAACAGGTGTCAGACATTGTATGATTACTGTTGCTGTGTTTCTGTGAGTGGTTATAGTATGTCGTTAATGTTCCTGATATTGATGATAATTATGGGCCCTCTATGTTGTAAGTGGACTAACATTTTTGTTAGAGTAGTTTGTATTGCCAGGTAGATTTCTGTCACGTTCTGTGCCGAGAATGAAGAGTGCAGAATAGTTATCGCCTGATGTTGATATCTCCATATCTGTTTAATTGTCTTGTATAAGAAAATAACATTGCAGAGTTTTTATTTTGTCATTTTCACTTCCTACTTCCTGTCTGTAATGTGTTTAGTAAAAAAGGCAAACGTCTAAAAACAATGTGATCTCACAGAATTCTGTGAAATGAACATGGACCCTTAGCTTCAAAATCTGTGGCAATTTCAGGGAATGGCAGAAAGTTACGTGAAACAAACATGGACCCTTAACTTCTAAATCTGTGGCAGCTTCACGAAAACGCATGATGACGTAGCAGAGTGTAAATAGCGTAGATTTTGCAGGTTGGTCAGACGGGGATGGTGGACGAGCGTATTAACATGCGATTCACATCCCAGAGGTTTCAAGTTCAAATCCATTCGGACACTTTGCATGTATTTTGTTTCTATTCCAGCGCGATGCAGACGGGTTGCACATGTGCTTTTTGATAAAAAAAATTCTTACTGTCACCATGTTTACAAACAATACATTACAGCGTAATACATTTTACATGGAGTTAACAGCAAGGTTTCTGAGTGGTTAAGGTTAGGGCAAGGGTTTGGGTAAGGCTTAGATCGAATTAACAGCAAGGAATCTGAGTGGTTAAGGTTAGGGTAAGGGATTGGGTAAGGCTTACATCAAGTTAACAGCAATGTTTCTGAGTGGTTAAGGTTAGGGTAAGGGTTTGGGTAAGGCTAAGATCGACTTAACAGCAAGGATTCTGAGTGGTTAAGGTTAGGGTTTGGTAAGACTTAGATCAGCAGTTAACAGCAAGACTTAGATCAGAGTTAACAGCAAGGTCTCACTGAATTCTGTGAAATCAACGCGCCATCACTTTTCTGCACTTCCGTGTAACTGCCACTGATTTTGGTCCGTACTCATTTCACAGATTTTTTTGCCATTCCGTGAAACCAACACAGATTTTGGTCCGTATTCATTTCACCGAATTTTTGCCATTCCGTGAAACCGACACAAAATTTGGTTCGTGTTCATTTCACAGAATTCTGTGAGATCCGGCTGTCTAAAAAACATGACGGATTTTGAGGCACCATAGTTCAGGCTGTGTTTAACCCACAGGGATGAGCCACCATTCATTCTTTTCGTCTGATCTTCCTCTTTATTCCATTTATGGTTTGCAAGATATAGAGCTCTTGACGCTCTAGAGCAGAGATTGACTTTAAAGGGTTAATGCACATTTGACTTTTTTTTTGTGACATTATGCACATTTCCATCGCAAATTTCTAACAGACGAAAATACAATATCACTTGAAAATGATATAACTCCACTCCTTGTAGATGCTAGGAAAAAAAAAATTCTTAGGCGAAAGAGGACAGGCTTTCCATTTTCATCCCACTGGCAGAGGTGTAGCTCTAGGACAGGGAAGGCAGGCAAATGCAAAAACATTCTGGGTGGCCCCTGAGGGGCGACCAAACAAAATCTGCAGCATTGACAGCAGCGTCGAAACAAAAATCCCTGAATTCCCAGATTTTCTGCCTAGGGCCCCTTTAGACTATAGAATCACCTCTGCCCACTGGACATCCGTTTGCACCCAACGCAGAGCTCACAGGACACATTTATTTTTCCTCCCTGATTTTCGATAGGTTTGAAATAATGCCAATATTTCCAGCTGTTAAAATGTAGACTACGGTATGTTTTCTTCAATTTTCTCAAACCCACCATCCACATATACATTCCTATTTAACTGTGAGATCCTTTCTGTTTTAGATTGGCACAGAGTCACACTAATGAAAAACAACAGATAATAAATGACTTGTGTTCTAAAACTAATTTAAAACATAAATAATATTGTAAACTAATTGTCTTGTTGTAACTAATAACATATTACTTTAATACAACAAAAAAGTAGTCTGACTACTGCAACGCGTTACTCCCAACAATGGTCCTTAGTGACATCGAGTAGTTCAGAAATCCATGCTGAAATGGAATATTAAACAGCCACATGTATACTTTACATTGTGGTGCTACAGTTATTGCTATTTGTGTTTGTAATAATTATTTGCTCTTAACTGTAAAGGGGAGAGGGTGTGTATGAAGTATAAAAATATGGTCAGGTGGTTCAGTTGTTAGAGTGTCAGACTTTTAATCTGAAGGTTGCGGTTTGATTCCTTACTTTGTCAAATGTTGTGCCTTTAAGCAAGGCACTATACCCTAAGTTTCTGTAGGAGATGGATGATCCCCCAGTACATTTCAAATTGTGCATTAGCCTGCTCATTCAGGTATCTACCCATGTTTCTGCTGTATTCAACTCCAGCTGTGGCTTTTCAACTCCAGCTGTGACTTTCTCTCCAGCTTTCCTGCAGCTCTCTGCTGTCAGCACTCAAAATGCTAACCGTCTTTCTGCAGCAAAGAGGATGTCGCTTAAGAACCTCATTTTGCCCATGGCATGCAAATTCAAAACTGACTGTAAAGCAAAAGTAAAGTAAAATGAATACAAATCAATTGTGAGAACAGTATATACTGTAGGATTTACATATGTAGACATGTTCTGTATGTAGGTGATTTAAAGTCTGCCAAGAACATAGACAGACATTATACTGTATGCAGTAGCAAGTGTTGGCATATGGAAATATGGGCACAAATTAAATCTTCAAAAGCCTAAATGCTGTCCCTTTGTCCATATACCATCGGTGCTGTCTAAAGATATTTTCACATTTCTGTTTTTCAGTTTTTCAGAGCCCAAACATGGAGTTACTTCCTGAACAACAAGGCAACAGAGATAAATCAATACTGCCAATATTTTGCATTCATTTCTATTAAGGCATTGATTTTCACGTCTTAACAATATAATGGATAGACTACATCATGGCCACCCCTGCTGAGGTACTCTTACCTGTGAAATGCCTGTAGTGACAGCAGCTGCAATGTGCCTCCTTAACACCCGGTGGCACTGTTGTGCCACTGAAGTTGATGTTTCCCTCCAGATCTTTTTAGGAGTGAGGGACAGTGTACCAATGTATGAATAGGAGAAAGAGAGAGATAGAGAAGTGTGGATGTGGAGAAGATGAGAGAGAGGTAGAGAGAAAGGAATTAGAGATGAAGGGATTGAAGGTGAGGTACAGAAAGAGAAGGAGATGTTGAGAGAACAAGAGAGAGGTAGAGAGAAAAGAGTTAGAGATGAAGGGAGCGAAGGTGAGGTACAGAAAGAGGAGGGGATATTGAGAGAACAAGAGAGATGTGGAGAGAAAGGAATTAGAGATGAAGGGAGCGAAGGTGAGGTACAGAAATAGGAGGGGATGTTAAGAGAACAAGAGAGAGGTAGAGAGAAAAGAGTTAGAGATGAAGGGAGCGAAGGTGAGGTACAGAAAGAGGAGGGGATGTTCAGGGAAAATGACAGGAAAATAAATAGGAGGAGAAAGATGGTGTCAGTAAAGTATGGTTTGGAAGCAGCTGAGAAAAATATTGCTGTGGGTCTGTTGCAGTTTTCATACTCACTAACGTATCTCCCTCCCCCTCTTCCTCCCCTTCTATTCCATGTTTCCCTCCCACTCCTCTGCACAACCACCTCCCCCCCAGCCTGGCGCTATGCCCCAGAAATTTTAGGTTGTGTTAAATAGTTCTAATGGTTTCCCTGCTCGTTAGGTCTTTGACCTTGGCATAACAGGACGTCAGAGAGGATTAGAAGTGGAAGCCCCTCTGGTCTCCTGACTTCTCCTCAAGCGTCTCCTTCCACCTCCTGCTGTCTCTCTCCTCT
>JACXGM010020622.1:0-17701 GCA_016801145.1 Umbra pygmaea | reverse complement strand
TCTCTCTCTCTCTCTCTCTCTCTCTCTCTCTCTCTCTCTCTCTCAAACCCTCACCCGAGCGTAGGGTTCAAATTAAGCAGGAGTCTTCTGCGTTCACGTTAGAGAGTGGAGCACAGCTGGGCGTGTTTAATTAAGATTACAGACGTGAGCGGAAGCCGCGTGTCTCTTCTCATCGAGCCTCTATCGGTCCCTCACACGGGCTACACATCCTCACCGTTTGACATGACTTATGGCCGGAGTTTCCCTCCCACTCCTCCGTAAATCCGAGAGAGGTGAAGCTTAATTAACCCTGTGAGCGTAGAAGAGTTTTGACTGTTTGTTGGCACAGAACACCCACTCGAGTTGGCAAGGGAGACCCTAAACATACATAGACCCTGTCACTGTTGGACAGGTACCTGAGGACAGAGGGACCTGCTAGGATGATGTACACAGTACAAACAGTGATCATATTATGATGGATTGTTAGTGTTTTGATGATCTCTTTACAGTGTACTAGGAGTCCTCAAACCCCATTCACCTCTATTGCACTTCCGCAAATGTATGTTAGTTCAAGAACATTTTTATCATTATTATTAATACTAGCAGTGATACTTATATATTTTTTAATTTATGGTCCATGCACTGAACAAACAGTATGTGTCTCTTTCACTACCCTGCTTCTCTTCCAGAGCTTACAGTCATATTCAGTGACAGAATGACAGTAGCAGCGCCAAGGTGGCCTAGAGAATAGAGCATCTGATTGGGTTTCATTAGGACCCTGGTTCGAATCCCCCAGACTGCCCAGAGTGAAGCCTCTGTTGTTCTTTCTGTGAGCAAGACACTTAACCTCATTAGCTCACAAGTCATCGCCGCAAACTAGTATTGATCCTTTGTCAACTTACCTGGTTAAGTTAATTTATATACAATGTATGGTGAGCTTGTAAAATGTGACCAGTGAATACATCGTTGACATGTGGATTCTGGTTCACATAGGGTCAGCATTGCTAAACCCTAGATGTAAGGTGTTGAACAGAGTTTGAGTGCAGAGTAAAGCAGCGTAGTTCACAGTGTGGAGGTGCCTTGGTGAGCAGTCTGTTTAAGGGACACATGCCTGGTTGTTAGTCACGGCACAGGAAATAAAGAGATGTTTAAAATGTCCTGGCTTATGACTGACTCTCTGGATGCCCCTGGCTCACAAGAGCCACCTCTTAGGTACTGGTGGGACTCTAACACCCCATGACCAAGATCAGTGGTCAGGATCTTCATCTCTGCTACTGTAGGTAGGGCACATCCTGATTTAGTTCTATCACTGTAGCTAGCTAGTTGTTGCTTTTTCTAACTTAAATTATTTCCTGCCAATGACTTCCTACCCAAATCATAGGATTTCAGTGTTAAAATGTATTTCGGGATTCTCTGACAAAAAAGTATTTTAAAAAAATGTTGTGACTACAAAGACTACTGGAAGGGTTGAAAGGTCAGTGACAGTAGGTTTGAAAGTTGCACCTAGGGTATCGCCGTCTGTAGGTAGGGTGGAATCTCTTGCCCCATAGCAAGTAAACGGCACTGAGTGACCAGTAGCTTGTTTAAAGTCAGGTCAAAATTGTAGTCACTCATGATCCTCTCAAACAGATACCTCAGCCATAGAGACATGCAGCAGAAATCACACCAACAGCTAAAGCAGATTGTGTGCGAACTAATCTAGAAACCTCAGAGTAGCGGCTGTTTAATCGTTCTGGAGTGAAACCGAAAATTACTTTGACCCCGCTTTGTCTCGGTGCAGTCTCCTCTACTCTTCTATCAATCTATTCCTACCACGCTGTCTGGGGAACTGTAGCGACAACAAGCCCACGCCATTAATCAAAGACTTTACTATCCAAACAATATTTGTCAGTATTAAACAATGGCATTCAATAGAGAGGCCTATTACGGGAAGCCCAGATGTTCCAGGATTTCAGAGAGGCGTTTGCCTAGTGACTCCCAGGAGGGCGCATTGCATTTATGCACGGGGCACTCTGTCCTCTCTCTTTTTATAGTATGAATTTAACAACGAAGTGTTGACAGTGTATTACAATAAATCCTCAATACAGAGAAACTGTAACATTTCTGCAGGCATCAGCATTAGCGTTGGCACGGTGACGGATTTCGATGCTCACCCTCATCCCGCCATCCGAGAGAGAGAGAGATGGAGAAAGAGGGAGGTAGAAATAGAGTGAGAAAGCAAGATATGCGAGCGAGGCCCTTCTGCAGGAAAGCCAGTCATTCAATGACAGTTTATCCTGGGTAGAAACACTGAGAGCTTTGAAAGAATGGTAAACAATGGGCTACCGCTATGGAATACTGTGTCACAATAACAGTCAATGACATGTTTTGTTGAAATAATTTGACTGCATATGATGAGATCAGCTGTCCCGTTAGCCAGAAATACAACTTATTTTGAATAAATAACTTTTTATAACAATTGTAAACATCCTATTAGTTGGAGAGGTATAATTCCACGAAAATGTCCTCCAACGCATAATATCCAACCACATAATCCTAAGGACAAGACGTAAGATGGTTTAGAGTGTATGAAAAAGGTGATGTCCGTACCTTGTTGCCTTTTTGGAAATGACAGTATCTACTGTCCACATTAAGGTGAGACACACTTTGACACGCTATGAAATCTAATCACTAGGCTGTTCTCCCACAGAAAAAAAGGGGCAACCTGATTAGGGCAGAGAACGGAGGATGGAGGCCAGTGCCGGGCCCCTTTGAAGACGAACAGATGTGATTTAGTGTTGAACTTCAAAAGGCCGGCTGGTCTCTCTGCTCCGGCTTTGGACTGTCTGAGGTAATAATAAGAGAATGAAACGCTGCGGGCTGGATGTGGTCACCGTCTGCTTCTGGACTGAAACACGTATTTCAGAGTGCCCGTCCGCCGAGGAACAACCTATCTTATTATAACAAGCCTCATTGGATTAATGTTCCCCTCCTGGAGGGTGAGCGGAAAAGGGGCTTCTGGGAAATGTCTAGAGACTTTGGGAAAGTTTGGAGCACAGCAGAAAACAAATGACGAAAGCACTTTTTGTAGTATGTAGAAAAATTGACAGGTGGGACCCAGATCAACATATCATGGAGCTGGTAGGAGGAGGAAGAAGCTTATCATATTGTCACTTTATCGGGTGTGCTATTTATGCTGAAGAACCCTTATAAACCAACACCTCGGGCACCATAATATTTCTAATGAATGCTGTTAGCAGAATGTTCTCCCTCACTGGCCACAGTGATCTTCCGCCATTTTGTTTTTGGGGAACTTCGAGACACATGGTGCTGGAACAATTCAGATGAAGCGCAGCCTGCCGTACAAGCCTGCCACTCAGACAAGACAAGGTTGTCTGGATCCCACGGGAGCCATCATCTCATCATCTATCAGACAGACACATTTCTACATTCACAGTTTGAGAGTCTCTTAGGTGAGTTATACAATTCACCCATCGTACATCTCTCTCCTCTAATATTCTCTCCCTCCCCATGTCCTTTTCTCCACCTCTTCCTCTGTTACTCCTTGTCTCATTCTAAATTGTGCTATTACCCCCCTCTCACATACACTACCTTACCTTGGAGACCTCATCTGTGATGTCAGGAAGTCCCCTTCTAAAGGCCAAGACTAACAGTTGACAAGCCTCCCTTTTGACTAACATATTATCAGAAATGAAATGATCCGTCAATACCTTATGTAGCACCTTGTCACAGACTTAACAGGACGCGTACAGTCTAGATCTGTACTGGGACCAGATATTGACCATAGAATAGAACTCTTGGGGCTTCACAGTGACAGCGAATGAGAGGCAACTGGTGACAATGGGTAAGACAATATCTGTCAACCACCCTGAAAAGACAGACAGTAAACCTGTTTGTTCAATACTGAGAGAAGGAGAGAGAGAGCGCAAAGAATCTGTAGAAGTGACGACCCATTAAAATACCAGGATGTGGATACAGGCTTTCAGAAACCTTATCTGATTCTGCATCCCAGGGTTACCTTAATAGAATGCTGTATCGTTCCTTCATGCGGAATAATATTCTGGGCCAAACAAGCTCCCTCTCTGATACCACGGCCTTCGTTTCGGTGAAACTTCCGGATCCTTTAAAAAAAGAACCTGTTAGCAGCACGGACCATACTCGAGCCTGCCTCTAACGTCAAATTCCTGGAGTGAATCTCAGCTCAGTGCCTGCCACAAGACACCCTCATTTTATGTTAGTCTCCATCCCAACTTTAAAGCAATTTAGTCTTCAAGGATGTGTAAAATATTCATAGGCTGGTCCATTGCATATTTCATGCAGGCCGTAGTGTTAAAGTAGGACACACCTAAAGGAAGCGCTGGGATTGATACATGGCGTTTCTGTTCCTGTCCAACGCCTGGTGTGTTCACCACGCTTAGGCTTCAATCGCGGGGTCACGGATGTAACAGGTAGAGGGGTGGAGGTTATAACATGGGACACTTTTGGAGATCAAACACTACTTTGACTCTCATCACCAAGCTTCTGGGAGCACAGGGAGCACATGATCGTTCTGGGAGCACAGGGAGCATTCTGGGAGCACAGGGAGCACGGGGACGGGCAGTGGACTCAGCTTCTACAGTCTGATTGAATGCAAAAGATATGGATGGAAGTATCCTCAGGGCCACTCAGCATGTCTAAAGTAAAGGGAGTTTATTCTGACAGCCATCCCCGTGAGCCTGAAACTCTGGCGCAACTTGCTTGGTATTGGATCACACATAACAATGACTCCATACACAGGTAACCAGCAGCTGATTTATGATTAATGATTTAATAGTTTGAGAAAGTAAGCAATGGATTCGTGTTTTGCCCTGATGAACACATTGTAATTAAGCAAACAGACTGGTTAAGACAGCTATAGAGTATAGACTAGTTTGGTTTGATGTTCACACTTTCTTTCCGTTAGCCTTATTTAGCACACATGATAACAACACTCCCAAAAGACTCAAGCAAAAACACTTGAATAAATGGAGCAGCCCAGAGTATTCATGAGATGAGTTTTCCTACCTAATTTACCTAATACCTATATAACTTGTCCCTCTAGCCAGGTGCAAAATGCACGACAGTTTGGATGTGAGAAAATGTAAATGAAATCAAATTTTGGACTTGCGACTCACTACCCAAGGGAAATATAGTTTAGGCCGGCTGTTATGTAGGGAAGGACTACTGGATGTAATCCTACTATTTGTCCTGTCCAATGAAGTTGTCTGTGTTTAGAAATGCCTGCTATATTGGGTCGGAAACCACCTTGTTAGTCTATATCTATATAACAGAATTCCTGTTAAATAAATACAAAGTTGCCACAGTTGTCAGGGTTTGCATCTTTCCCAAGGCAAGAAGTGTTTCCCAGGAGTTACATCATGGATGTTCAGGCTTTGATTTCACTGCTCTGTCTGAATTTGATAGTAGTTCAATTTCTTCAGCCCCGACCCTCAGAATTTTACCAAAACACATTTGTGACGACCACTTGTTTTTGTTCGATCAACTGGTGAATGGAGTCATAAAGTAAAAGATCCAGCATTTTACACTTTTCAGCGTAACAGATTTGGAAAAACAACAGAACTCATATGTTTATTTGTCTGCCACACCACTTTTGGAAGGTATATTTTTTTATCTCGATTTAAACAGGTAGGTCGATTGAAGACTGATTCTCATTTACAATGGCGACCTGGCAAAGATAAACAAATTAGTGCAAAAAAACAACTAACAGAGTAAGACAAGTAATAAAAAAAAAAACAATAAAAAAAATATATATACAGTGTGTGAAAAGCAGTTTAATTTGAAAGGTAGGACAATATATAGGCCATAGTGGCAGAATAGTAACAATTTATCAGTATCAGTGAAGATGGAAAGGTTCAACACAAAAAAACATATGGTGGACGCCATTGCCTCTATACCAGAACCGCCTACCGCCCCCCATCGTCAAAAAGAACTCATTGTCAACTACAGAGTGAATAAGGTTAAACACACCCTAATCCATCAATTAAGTTGCCATGGAGAGGGTCACATACTTCAAGTTTCTCAGAATCCAAATTTCTGAGAGGCCGGATTGGTCACGGCTCACATCCACCATCGTGAATAATCTTGGGCAGCGTCAGTACATCCTCAGGAGGCTGAAGAAATGTGGCCTGTCAGTGACAGGATGCCTCACTGCCTGGTATGGAAACTCAAAGATGATGGAACGAATGGCTCTGTGGTGGGTCCGATGCTCAGGAGAATGTGTCATTGGGTCCTCACTGCCCTCCCTGGAAGACACCTACAACACCAGGTGAATGTGTCATTGGGTCCCCACTGCTCTCCCTGGAAGACACCTACAACACCAGGTGAATGTGTCATTGGGTCCTCACTGCCCTCCCTGGAAGACACCTACAACACCAGGTGAATGTGTCATTGGGTCCTCACTGCCCTCCCTGGAAGACACCTACAACACCAGGTGAATGTGTCATTGGGTCCTCACTGCCCTCCCTGGAAGACACCTACAACACCAGGTGCCACAAGAAGGTAAAGATGATGATGGCTGATGCTAGTCACCTGAGCCATTGCCTGTTCCAGCCTTTTAATATCATAAATGCGTTGCTGAGACCTGGCATAGGATTTTTACTGTACTTGCAATTACATTTGTGTCTCCTGTACATATAAAGAAAACTTGAACTAGAACTTGATAAGTGTGCAAATGATGATGTGCAAATATGCCATTGGGGGGAGAAGAGATACTGGGGTATCAATGAGTAAATAACAGAATGCAAATGAGGTCATTAGAGGTGGGCTATTTACACGTTCATTGGTTGGTATGCAGCTCTGACAGCTACACCTCTGGAATGTGATGAAGAGGAAGATGGATGACTGCCATCAAACACAGCCGAGCTGCTTGAGGTTCTTCGCCCAACATCAACGTGTAAGACTTCTGGAGGGCATGCCAAGACACATGAAAGACAATTTGTTATTATTTTTTGTTATTATTATGCAATTATTATTAACATATATATATATATATATATATATATATACATATATAATTATTTTCTTGCAATGGTCTCTTAAATTTTCAGGAGCTGTATATTAAGAGGACATGTTATTCCCATTGTATTAGCTTTTAGTGATGTGCTTTCACTCTCTGGTCTTCCCAAGATTATGATTCCAATTATATTTCAAAATATCATGGGAAAAATTATCCAATGCAATTGTTGAAAACCAGCAATTGGTGGTGGTAATATCATAAAAAGTTTTTGTTTTTGTTTTTGTTTAATGACAAAATGAATGTACTTGAATTTTTGTGTATATAAAATATGCTTCCTGTATGGTTGTTTTCCATCCTTTGTCTAGTCACCCACCATCTCCAGTGGGGAGAGTCATTGTTATCTAGATATGGCCACGTTAGTAGCTCAAATACCTTAACTAATGATATGCATGTTTCCATGGAGACCAAAAACAACAAATGTGAAATATTTCAATGTCCTTTTTGCGCTGTTCAAGGCAGGCCGGTTATAACAATCCGTTCAACATAGGGACACATAAGGAAAGTAAAGCAACTGACCACATGATGAAATATTTACTTATTTGACTTATTGTTTCTGAGATTATACACTCTGCCATTATCACACTTCACCATTGGTAGGGGTGTCCACATACTTTTCTATACACAATATGGTGTATGCATATATAATTAGAGTTTAGGTGGATGATGCATATTTCGAAAAGAGTTCCTGCATTTAAAGATTTAAAGTGGACACCGACTTGCCATGTTTCCTCTTTAAATATAAATTGAAAGTGCAAACTTTGCATGTTTATATTGAAATGTAATTTGTATGTAAAACATTTCAACATGGTTCCCCTTGCCTTTAGAGCTCACAAACCCCTCCCCCAAAACATCAGTAAGCCACCACCATGCTTCACAATGAGGATTGTATTATTTTCACTATAGGCCTTGTTGACCCCTCTTCAAACATAACACTTATGGTTGTGACCATAAAGCTCTATTTTGTTCTCATCACTCCTAATTACAGTGTGCCAGAAGCTGTGAGGTGTGTCAAGGTGTTGTCGGGCATATTGTAACTGGCGCAATACGGCTTCTTTCTGGCAACTCGACCAGGCAGCTAATTTTTGTTGTATTGTGCTCCTTGAAATAAACACACCATCTTTTCCAGAGCATCGTGTATGTCTCTCAAGGTTACCTGTGGGTTTTTCTTTGTATCCTGAACAATTCTTCTGGCAGTGGAAAGATGGGGAAAGATAAAACCAGGCTATCATTCATTAAAATAAGGTTTTACACAATCCCATTTTAATATTTCCAGGAAACACAGGGAAAAAACATGGATAAGACTGAATGAAACAGAATGAAATCGTTTTGTTTGCAGTTCTTGCTCTAGCAGAGTTTTAGCCACACTACAGACTATTCTTCTAATTGCGCCACAAATGTGATCTGCATCCGTTTTTTTTACATTCTACATCAACAAAATAAAACATGTTTTACACAATGCCATAGGTGCATTTCACTAATTTGCTGTTAAAATAACTATGACATGCTGCGCCATTGACTTTAGACCAGGTTTTTGTCGGTCAGATTCTAATGCCTCAAGATAGCAATGCACCCAGAATTATCTGGGAGTGCTGGTCTAACAACTCGCTGTTAGACCAGCACTCCCATGGGCGCAAATATGGGTGCAGGTGCATTTGCTACTTTAACATTGTGGGCGCCTGACGGGAAATTGACAACTGCGTCGGTCTTAAACTAGCAAAGACACTTGCATTCAGACTGTGAAATACATTGCGCCGGGTGCAAGATAGGGCCCCTTATGTATATTAGTTAATTTCATATATATGCATAGTTTCATTTAGTTAAATATTCAGTGCATTGCATGTAGTCTTTAGTTGTCATTTTATGTGGTATGTCTCTTTAAGTTTTGTGACACGTCTCTCTTGTTTGGCCATTGCTAAGATAGGTTAGGTTAGGCTGGTATCTTTTAGACCTGATGATTAATGATTACGTTCAGCCGTGTTCTATTCGTCAGTTTTCCTATATACAGTCGTATGCAAACGTTTAGGCACCCCTGACAATTTCCATGATTTGTATTTACACATAATTGGGTATTTGGATCAGCAATTTAATTTTGATCTATCAAATAACTAAAGCACACAGTAATATTTCGGTAGTGAAATAAGGTTCATTGGATTAACAGAAAATGTGCAATATTCATCAAAACAAAATTAGACAGGTGCATAAATTTGGGCACCCTTGTCATTTTATTGATTTGAATACCTGTAACTACCTAGCACTGATTAATAGGAACACACAATTGGTTTGGTGATCAGGTGTATCCAATCATCAGAAAAGGTATTTATGGCATCTGTTTGAGAAAGAGTGATGCAACTTGGCACACACTCATTGATTTCAGTCTCGTTAAGCTACGAGATTCCTCAGGAAACACTGGCACATTTTGACTGAAATTGGGTGAAAGATGTGTTATCCATGGGGGATTGCATGTTTACTCTTGCTTTCTACAAATGATAGGACATATTCATAAGAGACTGGAATATCTTTAGTCTTAATGTAAAATGACCGGTATTCTACATAATATCAATAGACCATTCCTCCAGTTACCTTTATGATATATTGAAATGTGCAGTAGTAAAACCTGTGTCAGTACAGTTAGCTGAGCCCCTGCTCAATGATTAGCCCGAGGGGGCTCATGGAGGGTTGTACAATTGGCCAGCATCATCCAGATTTTAGCAATTTAATAACCTAATATGGTTGCCTGGTAGCGAGGCAGCGACTCCTTGTGTCAGCTTGGCTGGATTTAAGCTACATCAATGTGGACGGCCAGAGCATACGTTACTCTGAGCACAAGGAATATTCTGGTCCACAATTCCTGATACTGTCAACATTCTGTCAGAATGGCATTGGATGTACTTAAGAAGACTCATATCCCGTCATAAACTGTCCGGATTCTGCAGAATATTTTGCAATACATCAAGGACTTAGGGGAAATTAGGGAGCAAGACACACATGCAATAACTGTAACGTAGTTCAATTAGGTAAGTCTAAACAACAATGTCTGAGAAATGCATGAACGTGGCATGCATAGAAAAGCCTCAGGTTTCCTATGTATGTCGTAATCAGGCCCTGAACACTTTCTTTGTCATATACAGGTATGTCTCAAACCTACCTTCATTCCCTGCTTCTCATACCCCTGCTTCTCATACCCCTGCTCCTCATACCCCTGCTTCTCATACCCCTGCTTCTCATACCCCTGCTTCTCATACCCCTGCTTCTCATACCCCTCACCAAACTTTAGAAAACAGAGAGGCTGATGCGAAGCGACCAAGCGTAAACAGACAGGGACCAAGCACTCTTGGCTCCAGTTGCCATAGATACAGTTATCGCACAACCCATATTTTCTTAGCATCTAAAACTATTCTTACCTCTCGGTTTGACCTGCGCAGATGATTGACTGTTATTGTTTTTGTAAAAGTCATATAGAAGCAAAAGTCTGGACAGTTCATAGTTTAAATGTTGATTGATTTGCTTGTCTAGGGGTCAAATTTAGCTCCTGTTGTGGTGACTGAATCTCCTTCATTGTTTACACACAGCGGTACATCTAGCCGTTTCAATGGCAAGATGAAACATTGAAACGGTTTCCTTGCTGAGCTTATTTCCCAAACCTGAAATACTACATTTTTAGGCAGGAGGCCTCAAGTAAAGAATCTTAATAAAACACACCTCTTTATCCAGGCTAAAATAGAAAACTTTGAAGTCAAACATGAGGATTTAGCAGGTCCTAAATCACCTCAAATCCATTCTAAACCTTCAGTATTGACACCAGGAAATGAGACAGATCTACACTGTACCCCTGGTCGTCAAATAGAAGGTAAGGCAGGTCTTAAAACATTGACAGGCCTCACTGAAGATTCTTCCGTCTTTTAACTCCTTATGGATTTTCTGCTTGTGTTCATTCACCTCCCCCCCCATACTGGCAAAGTACAGACGTTAGGGAAGGAAGTGGAATCTGACAGTCAGGCAATTAGTCTTTAATATCACTTGGCAGATGACTAGAGTCATTGTTTTGCTTTGAGCATGTTAAATCCCAGTAAGGATAAACTACGACAGGGTTTCTATTACTCAGCCACATCTTGTTTGACATGGAGAAGCAGAGCAATCCTCCAATGACGGACAAGGACATCCATTTTCTTTGCTCACTTTCATGTATAACTTCATCTCATTTGACATATCGCTGGCCATGTTTTCATTTGTTCTTCGTACTTGTCTTAACAGCTGACTGCATATTCAGTGAAACCTAAATACATCAACATTTCACTGCAGGAAGACAGTGGCGTAGTTCCACTGCTTTTTCTTTTTGTTGCAAATAACAAACTTGTCTCTGTTTTGTCTACTTGGTACTCCGGTACTATTTCGGTAACAGAACATTCCGGAAAACATTTGAATATATGCAGATGTTTATGTAACTGCAAAACGGTTGCAACGACAATAGTCTGTGACATTCCCAACTCAAATGGCGTTTTAATGTTTGCAATTTAATTTGGTTAAACTCAGTCTGAATGTTCTGTTCAGCCTTAGGTGAATGGTTAATGTGTACAGAATTATATTTCAGACCAAATTACAGAGCTTCCAATCTAATCTGGAGCAGCAAGATTTGCATAATGGTCCCTTTTTAAATATGTATATTAATGAAGAGGGGTAGGACTACCGAGAAAGGGGTAAGAAGTGCATTAGCATGCTCTTAACCGTATACCCTCACACCACGCTTACTCGCGCCCTTGCTACACCCCCCCACCCTCTACTATTCTGAGCTTCTCTTCTAGGGCAGTAATGCATTCAAATGTAGGCTACACTCTCTCATTAGGCTCTGAGGCCAAGGGGAAGTTGACAGGCTTAATAATTGAATTTCGAACAGTTATAATTCAGAGCAGTTTTATTTCATTTGTCCTCCACCCCCCCCAAAGAAAAAGTGACGGACAATCTAACCACGTTTCTGCAGTCATTAAGGACAGAGTTGTTCATTTCCAGATCGGTAGAATGTCACATTTGTATGATTGATTCGTCCTGCTGTGTTTTAGGTTTTTTTAATGAAATAAATCAGTTGTCACAGTTCACAACACTGCAAGGGACACACGCACAAAAAAAAAGACACAGACAGACGTGCGTGCTCCTATATTATGCACACTTAGAGACGCCATGCACCCAGCCGCTCGTTAAACCCGTTTATATATTGCTTTATGCACAAAGGCGTTTGTTGCCAACATGCAGTTTGCACTCTCTCCCATTGTTTGATCTCATAAAGGGTCAATAAACACATTTCCAGAGCACACAGTGTGTCCAGTCACACAGCCTGTTTTTCCTATATGATGTGTGGAGATGTTATTCCTCTCTGCTCCTTCAAAATATGCCTATAATTATGTGTGGGTGTCCAGAAGCTGGTGATTGGTTTCACATTGATTTTAGATACATTTGAACGCCTGCACAAAAGGCTTCCGCAGAAGAACAGGTGGCTTTGTGAGTCAGTGTGTGTGTGCGTGTGTCGGCGTGCGTTTGTGCGTGCACACCGGCATTAGATGATTAATGGCACTAAAAGAACAAAGAGTCGAGTAAGACAGGCAAACACAATGTGTCTCTCACTCACTTTCTCTTTATCTCCCGGAGCTGTGGAATCATTGACCTGAAGCTTTTGAGAAACTCTTTCCTAATTGATGGTAAATTGTTTTCCAATTGACAACACACAGGCGGCATAAACCTGTACTGTGTGCCCACCTGATCCAATGTTGAGACAAAAAAAACAAGACGGATAGGATCCACAAAAACAATTTGAGGCCTAAACGCTGAGCGATCTATATCTATTTCCACCTTGTAGGAATCTTGTAAATATTACATTCATACAAGCATCTCAAAACCACTTCACCTTTCTGCCCAGTATGACAAATGGATTCTTGGCTCTGCTTCTCCTATAACCAACATGTGTGTAGATACAGAGTGGAACAGCCGGCTGGATGACCAGTGGGTACAGCCTAGACCTCCAGCAGACTGCCAACTACAACACCAGGCTGATGCCCAGCAGCCCTGCTCTCTCCCTGGCCTCCTCTACGGCCGACAGGTGGCTACACACCTGGAGGGACAGCCGGCGAATCTGACCACATACCCGCACAGACACAGCTTAAACTAGTCCCGACAGACTAACTTCCTAACTGAATACATCACCCAGATGTAGCTTTAATCAGTCTGGTGTATTTGTTTTAATATACCCTGATGTAGCCCAAACAAATATACCACGAGAAAACAGCCCCTGAAGTGTTAAAGCGAGATTAGGGCAGGGAGACGAGAGGATTCAATGAGATGAACAGACGAGAGATGGAAGCTGAACCCAGCAATGCTTTGGGTCAGTACAGCCAGACCTTCATGTCCATGTCTGCAGTGTCCTGGCTTGAGTCAATGTCTGTTTCCCCTAGAGCTCAGAATGCCTCCAACCTCCGCAAAACTGATCTGGGCCTCTTAAGCCTCCCAGGGCGCTCATCTGACTGCTGCCTCCCCCTGGCCCTCCCCTCAGTCCTCACAGTTTGTCCCACGCAACAGGACTCCAACTGGGCACTGGGACTGCGGTTGGCCACGAGAGCCACTGGTGGAGCCAAGATGGCCGACTTTCAGGATAGAGTATTAAACGAAGCCAAAATGGACACATTCCTGGATCTGACTGGGTGGTCATTTAGATCTGTGGGACAGGAACCAGGGGAAATTAGTGCTCAAATTAAAACCCAGGCACTCACTTCCCGTCTTCTCGCTTTGGTTCGATTCAAGGAAAGGTCGACCGGTGAATCTGTGTGTGGACCTGGGGAGAGCGTGAAACGGGGCTGCTCATGTGTCAGTCCGTACGTCCCCTGTCCTTTTCCAATTAACTGCCAGAGAACTCTGAGTAAAAACTGTTGAAATTTGAACAAAGCCCCGGGACATTTACCTAAATTCAGAAACATTATCATAATCTATGTCCTATAATTTATAATTTAACCTAACTTCCCAACCGCCTGTGCCACGCAATTATACCCACATCTTCTTGATGACTTTTCCCCAATGTTAGGTAGAAGACTTGAATACAGAGTGAGTCTTTGTCCTAATTGTATGGGATTAGAAATGCATTGAGTCTGAAATGAGGCATTGGCAGGGTGATTAATTTCAATCTGGAATTGCATTCAGAGTCTTATCTACAACGTTGATGTCTCTCTGTGCCCCATCCATCCGTCAGACTTGGAGAAGAAAGGAATCCAGGTGGCTGGGTAATGACGTCTAAGGCCTCAGCCTCATCTGACAACAGAGGCAGGCGACTGCGGAGACTTCACCTGTGGACGTACATAATAATCGAGGTCTCCACCAGCAACTGACGGGGAGGAAGTAACTTTGTTTACAACAGAGGAAGGAAGCAGTCTCGGATAAGATTAATTGTGAAGATAAGCGCACATTATTCTTGATACATTGTGTGTCAAACAAAACAAACCCCACGGCTCCCTGATTGCTTCCAAAACTTCTTATAAACACTGACACTCGAATGTGGTAGCAAGCTGATAATAAACATTATAATAAACATTGTTATTTCCGTTAGTCAGTCAGTCAGTCAGTGAGCAAGTCAGTGGTGACTGCCTTTGAGATGCAAGGTGTTTCAGCAGAGTCTTTATGAGGTAATAAACATTAAGTGGTAAGTGGGCTGTTCTGAGTGCCGGCACAGCTTACAAATGAGCTCCAAGGCAGTCTTTGAAGCTAAGGGACATAGACAGGGAACTGACAGAGGGAAGTCAGGCCTCTTGTTGGCTGAAAGGAGAGTCTACCCCCAGTGCCGGTCCGAGCCATGTGGGGGCCCTAAGTAGAATTTGATTTGGGGCCCCCCTCCCACCATGCGGAGTCACCTGTGCACTCGACTGGAGGCCCCCTGGTGGCCAGGGGGTCCCAAGCAGCCCCTTAGTTTGCTTATGCCTCAGGCTGGCCCTGTCTACCCCTGATAGTTCACCAATGGCCAGAGAGAAAGAGAGACAAAGATACAAAGTACAAATTACATTATTTTGTATATTTATAAGCAATAAATGCTAACGAGAAACATAAAAGTACTCTAGCATCCATACATATACAATTATTTAGATACATTGCTGGACTGTAAAAACATAATAAAGTATGAATTCACTAATAAAACATGGAAGTCTACAGTAAATAAATGCACAGTATATGTGTTTTCCTACAATGCCCTCCATAACTATTGGGATTGTATGTTCTGAATTATGTTTGATGTACACTCAAGGCATATTTCACTAAAGAAATATGAGATAAAAAAAATCTGTATCAACATATAAAGTATGTTTGACCAACTTTTACCAAAAATAACAACACTTAAGACCCATTCCTAAATGTTTGTGAGTTTCCCCAATTCTTAGATGTTTCCTGTTGCATTAATTGTTCACAAAGAAAAGAGCTATGAATGTTAAGTCTTAATTCCATCCTTTGCTTTTGCCGTTGGAGTTATGTGTTGGTGTCAGTAGGAATAATCCAATAAGACTATGGCGCTATCATTGACTTGAAGGCTAGAAGGAAGGAGGAACTCAACTAGAACTACAACAAATGTTGTGCACAGAAAAATCCACAGCTTGGAATGTTCTAAATAAACATCAGAAAGAAACGGTCAATCGCAGAAGAATGACCATAGATGTAGAATCAACCATAACCGACAGGATGCTTGGATGAAAGTGTCAGAAGTGTCAGTATTACAGTGACTACACTGCAGAATGCTAAACTCTGATCAGTACTAAAAACAGAAAGACCAGATTAGCATTTGTTAAAAGTACATAGATTTGACTCTAAATGTAAAGTTTTGGATAGGCCAAGACAATCACCTGATTTTAATCCAATTCACTTTCTAAAGAGTAGTCTGAAAACAGAAACTCTCCAAAACAAGAAGAACTGCTGAAGTATAGCATATCAAAGGATAAAACCAAACGTTTTTTGATGTCAAGGGGTCGCAGACTCCCTGCTGTTATTCCATGTAAGGGCCTAAATATTGTACCGTGATAGCTTTTATACTTCTTTAATTTACCTTAACTTTAATTGACCCAATAGATATGCAAGCATTAAATGGGGGGATTGAACTGTTATTATTAGCTGGAAAAACATAAAACAGCCAGAAACAAAACGTGACAGCCTGTAATATTGCCTCATGTGAATTTTAGAATCACGTGACATTCTATGCCTTGAGTGTATAGCAATAAAGAAATTATAAAGTATTCTTCCAATACTTATTGAGGGCACTGTGTGCTGTTGTTGGTTGTAATCTAAACTATATGTTGGATAAATGCACCACATTTTTTAAATGTTTTTTGGACTTTTTATGTTGCGCTTCTCTGTCTTGTACATTTCTCCTAAAGATACCCAACAGTCCTGATATCAGGGATCCATGTGCAATTTTAGCCAATCAGAAACACATACAGCATTGTATTATGTGGGCACGACTGATTAAAATCCAGAAATTTACATTTTGATAGGAAAGTATACATTCATCCAAGACTGTCCCTGGCAATTTTGGTGCAATAGGTGAGATTTGGGTATGGTGCCCCCCCAAAACCAAGAAAACAACATTATTTGCTAAATTATTATCAATTCTAAACATTAGCATTTTTGTAATTTAGCAGATGCTCTTATCCTTTTACGGTAGCTAAGTGCATACATTTAAGAGAAGCCACAGTAGCTATGTGAAACAACCACAACTCAATAGTAAGAGCATTCTATAATGTGAACCGTGAGTCCGGACAGTAGTGTTCTGTAACTCTATTTGAGCTTTTTTCCTTCTTTCTCATTTCTCTCTTATCCCCTGTGTGTCACGATGGCCAGGACTGTCAGGGCTGTTGTGGCATTTGAGCTACAGTGATGCTTTGTGTTTTACGTGTGTAGTATGACTCTGTATGTGTTTTTGTTAGGCGCCGACCTCTGAGCACTGGGGAGCGGTAGGCACTTGGTTACTCATTGCGCATGAATGGTGCAATAGCCAACTATCCACACCGGTGCGTAATGAGTAATCAAGATGCCTATTTAATCCCAGCGTTCCAGAGGTTCGGCGCGTGTTATTGTGGACTAGTTCCCTGTCATTTTAGAGAGAGAGTAGAAGAGAGAGGCATGATGATACACCATATACCTGAGCTGGGTATACGTAAGAATGTACATATTTGATTGAGCCTTCGCCTAGTTATGCGTCGTACAATATGTATGTTTCATTGTCAGAACCAGGCGTACATTGTACAGAGTATTTGCGCCGATGCCGCGTTAAAGCATCATAACTATATATATATATATATATATATATATATATATATATATATATGTTGTGCAGTTCTAATAAACTACGAATGAGCAGTTCGTCCTCTTCACTCTCATGTTCATTAAACATCAAGAACGCTCCTTCCTCTCTGGTCTTCAAACTCTCTCCACCACACCACCGATTCATGACACTGTGCTCCTGTATGGAGTTATATTCCTATCTTTATTCAAGAGCGCATTATTTCAATTTGAGAGCATTTCTCACAGATATTACGTACAGACTTATAATAATTTCCCTCAAAACCTTGCTCTCACACTCAAATAGTCACTGCTCGCGCTTGGATTTGCTCTGCTTGCGCTCAAACTTTTTGCTTGGACTCAAAAATGTTGTTGCTTGGA
>JACXGM010020620.1:0-17833 GCA_016801145.1 Umbra pygmaea | reverse complement strand
TTCTTTATCTAGAAAGAGTAGCCTATATATAGTAAGATACAGTAATTTACACAGTCAGCTAGCTACTAAATACAGCTGGCACACTACACATACAGTACAATAACATTACCACACAGACACGATGTGTGCTCCATTATCAAGGTACAGAAAATAGGTTTAATAAACTTACTCATCTGTTAATTGTCCTCTTGTACGTCTCTTTCCATGCGTGCTTGGAAAACTTCAGTGATTCAGTGACGCATATGCGGCCGTCAGTCATTTTTGTTTAAGCCTTACAAGTAAAGCTATTCCACAATCCCATTCATTGTAGCAAGTGCTTTTTCCCACAGAACCACTTAGGCAATTAGAATTTAACCGTGTTTCAACTGGATTAGCTATCTGTAGAACATGCTGCCTTGTTGAAGCTGGATATCAAACTCCATTTGTTGTAAATGTTCTTCGGTGGACTCGGGCACAAACATGTTGGTTGGATGTCACTCAGAATGTAAAAGCAAGTTGTAAAATTCCTCATCTGCAAATCCTAGGTTAGCAGCAATTGTGTTACCAGCGACTGTGGTTACGAACTGTTTCACAGAATATAGAGGACCTGCCGAGTGGGCGGGGCTTGGAACAAGGAAGTCAGCATTGTAGTTCTCTACATACTGAAAAAATCATACCACCTTGTCTGTTTAGCATTAAAACGGCTGATCGAAACGTCACAGAAAGACAAGCTATAGCTTAAAAAATCAAGGACAACCGAGGCTTTAATGAGTAGGTTTGAAAGCCAGATCAGTCTAACAGGGATGCTTATTTTCGCGACCGAATACACGCCTGTATTAATTTTTCCTATCTCTAAGGTCCATTGGATTTCCACCGTGACTACAGCGTGTGAAAATTCCCTGCGAAATTTCAAATCTTGCTCTTACACTAGCTAGGCATGGGTGAAACATATCTCACTGTTCTACAAATGTCTGGGGGGAGCTACTAGCACCTCCAGATAGCTGTAGGGTGAAGTTTGTTTATTTGTTTGGTTAGGCAGCGACCTCTGGGCGCTGGAAGAGCTGTAGGCACTTGGTTACTTATTGAATGAATGGTGCACTAGTTAACTATCCACACCGGTGTGTAATGAGTAATCAAGATGCCTCTTTAATCCCAGCGGCATTAAACCAGGTTGTTTAACACTACCCAATGTTATCACTTAACAGTGGTTCAGTGTCTATGTGTCCACACTGACAGTGTTAATTTAACACTGGCAAAATTGCTGTGTAGTGGGTTCCCCCACTGGTTTGAAAGTTAGTGCAGCCTAACTAAATACAGCTGAAATAATAACCTCACACTAAGGCTGACCATAGGACTGGCTGAAGACCTACATTTTAAGTCTAGGTTTCAATACTCAGACTGTGTCTGCCTCCAATTTAAACTGGAAGACTGTTATATGAGAAAGCTGTGTTCTCTGCTGTATTTCTTTTGATTCTGGTGCCCACCAAATACCATATACAGCATCCTGAGATCGGAGTGCCCTTTAGGGATGTAAAGTATATGGAGGTCTATGAGATAGGATGGTGCAAGTCTATTAAGTATTATTATTATTATTATTATTATTAATAACTTTATTTGCAAACTCAAGGTTCAGATAGAAGAGTACACAACACATACAAACCAACATGAATACATACGAACATACTGACTTCCATATAAAAAATACATACACACATACATGCATGCATACATACATACATACATACATACATACATACATACATACATACATACATACATACATACATACATACATACATACATACATACATACATACATACATACATACATACATACATACATACATACATACATACATACATACATACATACATACATACATACATACAGTGCCTTGTGAAAGTATTCGGCCCCCTTGAACTTTTCAACTTTTTGCCACATTTCAAGCTTCAAACATAAAGATATGAAACTGAAATTTTTTGTGAAGAATCAACAACAAGTTGGACACAATCATGAAGTGGAACAAAATTTATTGGATATTTCAAACTTTTTTAACAAATAAGAAACTGAAAAATTGGGCATGCAAAATTATTCAGCCCCCTTAAGTTAATACTTTGTAGCGCCACATTTTGCTGCAATTACAGCTGTAAGTCGCTTGGGGTATGTCTCTATCAATTATGTACATCGAGAGACTTAAATTTTTGCCCATTCCTCCTTGCAAAACAGCTCGAGCTCAGTGAGGTTGGATGGAGAGCGTTTGTAAACAGCAGTTTTCAGTTCTTTCCACAGATTCTCGAGTGGATTCAGGTCTGGACTTTGACTTGGCCAATCTAACACCTGGATATGTTTATTTGTGAACCATTCCATTGTAGATTTTTCTGTATGTTTTGTATCATTGTCTTGTTGGAAGACAAATCTCCGTCCCAGTCTCAGGTTTTTTGCAGACTCCATCAGGTTTTCTTCCAGAATGGTCCTGTATTTGGCTCCATCCATCTTCCCATCAATTTTAGCCATGTTCCCTTTCCCTGCTGAAGAAAAGCAGGCCCAAACCATGATACTGTCACCACCATGTTTGACAGTGGGGATGGTGTGTTCAGGGTGATGAACTGTGTTGCTTTTACAACATAATGTTTTGCATTGTTACCAAAAAGTTAGATTTTGGTTTCATCTGACCAGAGCACATTCTTCCACATGTTTGGTGTGTCTCCCAGGTGGCTTGTGGCAAACTTTTAACAACACTTTTTATGGATATCTTTCAGAAATGGCTTTCTTCTTGCCACTCTTCCATAAAGGCCAGATTTGTGCAATACACAGCTGATTGTTGTCCTATGGACAGACTCGCCAACCTCAGCTGTAGATCTCTGCAGTTTATCCAGAGTGATCATGGGCCTCTTGGCTGCATCTCTGATCAGTCTTCTCCTTGTATGAGCTGAAAGTTTAGAGGGACGGCCGGGTCTTGGTAGATTTGCAGTGGTCTGATACTCCTTTCATTTCAATATTATTGCTTGCACAGTGCTCCTTGGGATGTTTAAAGCTTGTGAAATCTTTCTGTATCCACATCCGGCTTTAAAGTTCTCCACAACAGTATCTCGGACCTTCCTGGTGTGTTCCTTGTTCTTCATGATGCTCTCTGTGCTTTCAACTGACCTCTGAGACTATCACAGAGCAGGTGCATTTATATGGAGACTTGATTACACACAAGTGGATTCTATTTATCATCATTAGTCATTTAGGTCAACATTGGATCATTCAGAGATCCTCACTTAACTTCTGAAGAGAGTTTGCTGCACTGAAAGTAAAGGGGCTGAATAATTTTGCTCGCCCAATTTTTTAGTTTTTTATTTGTTAAAAACGTTTGAAATATCCAATAAATTTCATTCCACTTCATGGTTGTGTCCCACTGTTGCCTCTTCACAAAAAATTACAGTTTCATATCTTTATGTTTGAAGCCTGAAATGTGGCAAAAGGTCGAAATGTTCAAGGGGGCCGAATACTTTCGCAAGGCACTGTATACACAAGTCTGTGCCATGTTTCTTTTTAAAACCAAATTGATTGTCAGTGGTCATTATATATTCTTGCAATCTATCCAATAGAATTTGTTCTAACACTTTAGAGAGTGTCCTCGCCAGAGCGATTGGCCTGTAGTTTTCTATGCTTGATACCTTACAGCAGTGGTCCTCAAACCCTTCCATGGAGGGCATAGTGTATGCAGGTTTTCACTTTTACCTTGTACAAGCCTGATGGAGTAGCTCACTAATTGTTTAGGATCTCCCCTCACCTGGCAGTATAGGTCCTAATTATGCTCTAATTGAAGGGAAAAAACAAAAACCAGCATACACTAGGCCCTCCATGAAAGGGTTTGAGGACCACTGCCTTACAGGTTTTGTCCTTAATAACTGGCACTAATAGTACAGGTAACATAGAGTCAGGTAATATTCCATGCGCAAATAGTCCAGAGAAACATAGAGCAAGTAACACTGAGATTCTATAGCTTGCATACTTCAGGTGTTTAGCCAAAATTTGGTCAAGACCACACGCTTTGTTCACTGCAAATTTTTCAATAGCATGACACAATTCATCAGGTCTAATGACCATACCATCACTGTTAATAACATCACCAACATGATATTCAGCACTCTCAACACAGTTAAAAATCTCTCTAAAATGTTTCCCCCAATGCTCAGCAATATTTTCATCCCCAGAGATCCCATCAATACTGGATGGCATAGGCATCTTGCTATTATTGATAACCTTCACTTCCTTCCAGAAATCATACAAGTCATTCTGCTGAAACTTTCCGGCAATAGAATTCGCCCTCATCATCTGCTCATTACTTTTGATAAATCGTATAGCATATTTAAACCTGACATTTGCCTTTTTCTTATGTTCAAACTCTGGACCATACCTAGCTTTCCCAGATGATACCCAACTCCAAAAAGCTTCCCTAGCCTCCTCATGAAGTTCAGACACATATTCATTTCACCCTGGTCTTCTAATCTTATGTTTTTTTTTTCTCTTGGATGAATAATTTACTGACACTAATTTAAAAAAAATCAATTTTGTCATACATAATAACTATTTCACTCTGATGTTTGTGATTCTTACAATTTGAGTTGCCACACAAGATAGCTTCAATTGGTATATCAATTTTACTTAGACTATTATCACTCAGTGCATTGTACTTCCGTAGATCATATTCTGTGAGCTTTGCCCAGTCCACTCTTCTATTTTGCTCATTATTATTATTGTTATCATAGCTAATCAGCTCAGGTAGATTGTCAATATGTATTATCATGGAAACAGGTATATGACCTGCTGTGGTTAAACCATACAGAATCTCAATTTCCCAAAAATCATGAGCATCAGCTGTACATATTCAGTGGCCTAGCCAAGATGTTGTATGCCATGCTTCACTAATATATGTGTAGCTGTCAACCCGTAACAGGTTTTTTGTTAAGAAAATTAACTTATTGATTAAACAGAACTGATTAAGGTGTTTGGCAAATGGAGAGTTAACATCTGACATGAAAACATTAAGTGTTTTGTAAGTTAATAACATTACTTTAAAGTGATATCTTGCCAGGACTAGAAGCCAATGAAGTGCCAGAACTGGGGTAATATGGTCAAA
Source organism: Umbra pygmaea (assembly GCA_016801145.1). Lineage (NCBI taxonomy): Eukaryota > Metazoa > Chordata > Actinopteri > Esociformes > Umbridae > Umbra > Umbra pygmaea. The sequence goes on along the minus strand of JACXGM010020620.1, from coordinate 12,725 downwards.
TTATCTGGTTTTGATTAACAATCTAGCAGCAACATTTTGCATTATTTGCAAATTTGACACATCTTCAGTTGCAGTACCAATCGGCACTTGGAGGAAAAAGGAATGTATAATAATGCTGGGTAAAAGTATTTTTACCTTTCATAATTGTAAATCTAAGACCATGTAAAAAGATACAGATTTTCATGTGAATCTAGAGTTAACTAATTGACAATTCTCATTGATCACTCAAATTTATTTGGTCTGCTCTTGCAGATGGAGATTGGAATAACAGCCTAGCACAGACAAAGAAAGACAGTTAACTTAAAGTAAACAATGGTACAGTTGTGAGTATGTCACAACAGTCAGTTTTAAAAATGCACAAAGACTTACTCACTCAGAACTTGAACAGAGGTTTAGCTGCAGAGACTTGTCCACAGACTATGACAGATAAACAATGTATTTACTTTAAAATACATGTACTAACTGCATTATACTCATAAACAACCCTGTACCCATTGTAAGAATAGACTATAAATGCTTGCTCAACAATAACAACAAAAAAGTATTACTTTTACAACACACACAGATTTCAGTCAATTGTTAACTAGTTAGCCTGCTTTATCTAACGTTAGCTAGCTAAGTAATATTGAATAAGTTACGGTTACTGTAATACACTGTAATACTCGGTGTAAGGTTAGCCAAAGTCAACTCTGTTATGCTAATGTTTTTAACGTGTACACAACTGTACACATAAATTTACTAAACAAAAAGGCCAAACAGCTATTTTCCAGTATTCCTGTATTGAATCCAAGAATTCAACTTACCGTACCAGAAAATTGATGTAGACTATTTTTCTCCGTAGCTGACTGATTGCCTCGTATTGCTCAAGCGACCCCCAGGTCCAGCTAGTGCATTTGCTGTTGTACTCGGTCCTAGGTCTTTTGCCATATCCCAGCCACAAGTAATATTGCAGATATCTGCCCAGACTCGGGCCACATGACGTCTGCCGAGTCGGACTCTTAGCCGAGTGCCCCAACACTCTTTATTTTATATATGGTCTTATTTGGAAGTTGGTGTTGAGATTTCAAGCGAGAGGAATTGTCCACCATGTTTTATATTTTTTTCAGCTCCCCAGGGGGGCATAGTGACACTTTTTGATTACATATTACAGCACTTCAGTGAAAAGGCAAAATTATATAGTGCGCATATTAGGGAATTGTCAAAGGCTTGGAATACATTTTTAGCCAATCAGATTGCAGATATCGCCAGACCCGTTTATAGTCAATATTTTCAGTGTTGATCCTTCTTTTTCAAGACCTCTGCAATCCGCCCTGGCATGCTGTCAATTAACTTCTGGGCCACATCCTGACTGATGGCAGTCCATTCTTGCATGACCAATGATTGGAATTTGTCAGAATTTGTGGGTCTTTGTTTGTCCACCCACCGCTTTGAGGATCGACCCCAAGCTCTCAATGATAAAGGTCTGAGGATTTTCCTGGCCATGGACTCAAAATTCAGATGTTTTGTTCCCTGAGCCACTTAGTTATCACTTTTGCCTTATGGCAAGTTGCTCCATCATGCTGGAAGAGGCATTGGTAGTAACCAAACTGTTCTTGGATGATTGGGAGAAGTTGCTCTCAAAGGATGTGTTGGTACCATTCTTTATTCATGGCTGTGTTCTTACGCAAAATTGTGAGTGAGCCCAATCCCTTGGCTGAGAAGCAACCCCACACATGAATGGACTCAGGATGCTTTACTGTTGGCATGACACAGGACTGATGGTAATGCTCACCTTGTCTTCTCCGGACAGGGTGTTTTCCGGATGGCCCAAATCATCAGAAAGGGGATTCATCAGAGAACATAACTTTACCCCAGTCCTCAGCAGTCCAATCTCTGTACCTTTTGCAGTAACTGAAGATGATATGTGACAGGGTTTACACACCTTATTGTTTTGTTAGGACAAATGAACCTTGGGCTGAATTTCTTGCATGATGCCCGGAAATGGACGTCACGGGTGGACAACCACACTCCTTGACCTGGATGGAAAAAAGGAGAGGGTCTGCGACGTCGGTCGGCTTGCCTCTTCTGGTTACCTGTGGCCTGAAGGAGATGCTGATACACAGTATTCCATACTTGGGAGCTGCGTGTGAACCACTTTTCAACTGATTCCTCCGGGCAAGGTTTGGTGTCCCAAGGGAAAAGTGAAGGCTAATAACCGAGCACACATTGAAATGGGGTTAAGTGCAAGGAGGAGTGAATGAGCGAGTTTTGTACATATTCTATCAATGGCAAGGATCGGCTCCAGTCGCGGGGTTGATTGACACATCTCTGGCGCAGGAACTTCTCCTTATTCAGTATTTCCGTCTGTCCATTGGATTCCGGATAATGACCTAAGGATAGACTAACGGACACATCCAGCCATTCACAGAATGCCCACCATAACTGTGACGTGAACTGTGGTCCTCGATCAGACACAATGTCTTCCGGTAGTCCGAATTGGCGGAACACTTCCTGAAATACACATTTGGCAAACTCCAAAGCATTAGGTAACTGGGGAAGAGGAAAAAGACGACACATCTTAGAGAATCTATCTATCAACCAAGATAGTGGTGTGGCCTGATGAGTTTGGTAGGTCTGTGAAAAAGTCCATGGCTATGTGTGACCTGGATCTGTGGGGCATGGGCAAGGGTAGTAGCTCACCTGACTGCAGTTGGTTGGGTGTTTTGGACTGAGCACATATCGGGCATGACATTACATAATCTGCTATATCTGCTCTGAGTGAAGACCACCAATACTTCTTGTTTAGTAGGTTACATTTCCTAGAGATGACGGGACGGCCAGACCCAAAGGATGAATGGCTCCACTACATGAGCTGAGAACGTACTGCTGCAGGAACATATATCCTACCTGGTGGTGTATCTGGAGTAGGTGGTTTGGTAAGGTCATTAGCGATCACGTCATCAACTTCCCACTGGATTGGTCTTACCACACACCCTGCAGGGAGGATATTTTCCTGGGTCAGTGCTTCATGAGGTAAGTCTAACTGCTTTGATAGGGAGTCCGCCTTGATGTTGTTCCTTCCTGGAAAAAAAACAGTGAAACAAAAGCAAATAATTAGAGTGACCACCTGGCGAAATGCAGAAATGGCAGCCACAGACCATCGCAGCGTTCCCTTTTGACTTGTCATAGCATGCAATGGAGCCACTACAGTGTTAAAGTTTAGCACAAACCTACGGTAGAAATTGTCAAAGACCAGGAATCGCTGCAATTCCCTCACTGTGCGAGGCTGGGGCCACTTGTTCATATCCATGTGCACCCACCCAGGTGTCAGGACAAAACCTAAGAAGGACACAGTTGTGACGTGGAATTCAGTCTTTTCTGCCTTGACATATAACTGGTTATCCTGGAGGCGCTGTAGGACTCTCTTGACGTGTTGGACATGCTCATCCAGGGAGTTGGAATAACTCAGGATGTCATCAATATAAATCACCACAAATATGTCTAACTTGTCAGAAAAGATGTCATTCATGAAGGATTGGAACACCGCTGGAGCGTTAGTAAGACCATATAACATCACCAGATATGAAAACAGTATCCTATTTTTCGCCCTCCCTTATTCAGATAAGGTTGTACGCACTGTGTAGATCCAATTTAGTGTAGACGGCTGCTTGACCGACCTGTTCCAGAGTGGCTGGGATCAATGGGAGAGGGTAGCTTGGTTCCTGTGTGGTTGACAAGACCATGAGCTGTATTGTCTCGATGTCAAGGATGCCAACTTGCAATGTAACAGGACTGGTTTGGTTTGTGATGTGTCCTGAACCCAGGGGCTGTTGGTCCAGGGAGTTAACCCTTAAAGGAGAGGGCAGAGCGATTAAATTCACCTCCAATTGCTGAGCCAATGAACAGTCAATGGAATTACCAGCCGCTCCAGAATCGACTAAACCACTAGCAGTTACACTTTTGCCTTGCCAAATGAGCTGAACAGGTACGTTGAATTGTTTATTCATTATATTTATAGGACCTACCTGTAACGCTTCCCCTGTATAGGTTTAGCCTAGTGTTTATGTCTTGTTAGTTAATCCATTCCAGGTTTTAGTTCAGTCCCTTTAAATGTCCTTCCTGTGTTTAGTTTTTGTTCCCGCTCTTTTGTTATCACATGGGTTAGTTATCCAATCAGTTTGTTTGTTTCTTCACAGCTGCACTTCCTTTATCATTAGTCTATTTAAGTTCTCATTAGTTCTTAGTTCTTTGCGGAGTTTAAGGTGGTGGGGGGAAAAGAATAAGAAAAGGGGTAAATTGGTGGCTGGGGGTAGGGTGTTGATAATTGCTAGGGATGGGCAGCAAGCTGATAAAGTGTTGAAGTAACAATGCACGTTCAGTGGTGTGATTACTGGGGTGCCAGTGGTTACTATGAACGAATTTCAGAGGGAGGTGACAGGAGGGATGGTGGTGAGCACCAGGAGAATGAATAGGAAGGATATGAAAGAGGGAGAGGTAAGCAGGACAGTGTTGTTGGAGTTTGAGCAGGCCTTGCCAGAGAGGGAATTTCTTGGGTATATTAGTTTTTATGTGCATGAGTTTGTCCCGCCTCTGTTGAGCTGTTTCAATTGTCAACGCATGGGGCACGTAGCAAGTATATGTAGGGTGAAAAGGCTGTGTGCTAGGTGTGGGGGGCCACATGCATATGGGAATTGTGGTGAATTGGACAGGATAAAGTGCTGTAATTACGCTGGAGCCCACAGTGCAGCTTTTGGGTAGTGTAAAGTACAGATGCTGGCGATGGAGGGTCCAGAATAAGATTAGCTATGCAGAAGCTACTAGAACAGTGGATGAGCAGAGAGGTGATTGGTGTGTGGAAATGAATAGATGGGGGGAGTTGAGGTGGGAGATGTGGAGGTGAGACGGGAGGGTGTGGTGAGGAAACCGTGTGAGCATGAGTGTAGGGTGGGTGTGGACTCTGGTGGTGAACAGGATGGATTTCTTGGCTTTTATTAGTAGTATACTGAATGTAGGTGCCCAAGTTATGGGGAAGTCGGCTCGCATAGATGGGGTGGTGTGGCAGCCAGGGAGTTTCTGGGCATCTCTGATGTCACTGGGGCTATGGTGCATCAGAGGATGTGTCGTCCTGGTCTAGCGGGGGAGGAGGGACAGCCTGGTTAGTATGGGGTTGGTGATCCTACAGTGGAATGACATGAGTCTGGTGGTGAATGGGCAGGAGTTTAAAAAGTTTATATATGACCTGGAGGCAGTGCCTGATGTGGTAGGTGTACAGGAACCGTGGCTTGTCCCTGAGTTAGATTTTGTGGTCCCTGGGTTTGTGGCAATGAGGTGTGATCGGGTGGGTGGAGTAAGTGGGGGATGTGTCACATTTGTTAAGCTTGGGGAGTCATATAGGCAAATTGGCGTACGAGGATTAGAATGTGTGGGGGTGGTGGATGAAATGAGAGGGGCTAACGTGTGTGTGATTAATTACTATAACCTGTGTAAACCATTAGTGTTAGAAGAGCTGGTAGGTAAAGAGAGTGGGTGTGGGGGTGGTAAGGTTGTGTGAGCTGTGGGGGAGTGTACGGACAACCACTAATGCAAGGTTGTGGAAGAACTTCCTATGAACAATGAAGAATAGTGGGTAGGTGTGTGTGAATGATGGGAGGGGGACCCGGATTGATGTGGTCACGGGGCGAGAGTCATGTTTGGATTTGACCATAGTGTCTGCATGAAAGGTGTGTGGGGAGTTGACGGTAGGGAGCGATAATTTTACTGATAGTGTGCAGATCGGAGGGTGGTGTGGTAAGGCCGATTGAAAGAGGTATCGGTTTATTTGAGAGAGTGGGTAAGGATATACAGTTGGTTGGGTCGGTTGATGAGTGTGCAGAGGCGGTGACGGCATGTCTGATAAGGGCTGCTGAGGTGGCTATTCCAGTAGGTAAGTGTGGGGGGCGACAGCGGGTGGTCCCGTGGTGGACGGCTGGTTGTTTGAGACGGGTGAAGGAGAGGGATGTGGCATTGAGGATGCTGAAAAAGGGATTGACAGTGAGCAATCTGGAGGATTATCAGAGGAAGCGGGCAGTGGCTAGGCGAACGGTTAAGAGGACAAAGAGGGAAGCGCGGCGGGAGTTATGCTCGACTATTGGGAGGGGTACGACTCTAGGTAAGGTTTGAAGGATGTTTAGGAAGATGGTGGGTAAGGGTACTGGGGGGGCATGCCGGTGTTGGTAGAGGGGGACGTGTGTGCAGTGAGTGATGTAGATAAGGCTGAGATTATAGGAAGGGTGTTTGCTGCTGTTCATGGGTGTGGTCATCTGTGTGAGGAGGCAAGGCGGAGGAAGGGGGTGTGTTTGGAGGAGCACAGGGATGTACTGAGTAGGAGAGTAGAGGAAGGTGATGTACGGTGGCCCTGAAGTGCAAATCACAACAGCAAATTGAAAAACACAACAGCAAATATAAAAACACTTCAACAAATCATAAAACACAACGGCAAATAGGAAAACATGACAGCAAATATTTAGAACACTTAAACAAATGATAAAGCACAACGGCAATTAGGAAAACACAACAGCAAATAGGAAAACATGACAGCAAATAGGAAAACACGACAGCAAATATGAAAACACTTCAACAAATCATAAAACACAACAGCATATAGAAAAACACGACAGCAAATATGAAAACACTTCAACAAATCATAAAACACAATGGCAAATAGGAAAACACAACAGCAAATATGAAAACACTTCAACAAATCATAAAACATAATGGCAAATAGGAAAACATGACAGCAAATATAACACTTAAATCATAAAGCACAACGGCAAATAGAAAAAACACGACAGCAATTAGGAAAACACGACAGCAAATATGAAAACACGACAACAAGTCATAAAACACAACGACATTAACTCCTACCGGAAAAGGTAAACAAAGATACTTTCGTTATTATTAGTGTTGGGAGTAACAGCGTTTAAGTATAATGGCATTACTAAAACTGTTATTTTTTCAGTAACGGAGTAATCTAATTAATTACTTTTTCCATCGTTGCAACGCCGTCATCGTTACTGAGAATGTAAAGTGGCGCATTACTACAATTTGGTTGAATAAAGTGCGAGCTGTCAGGCTTTGGCTACACATCAGCAGCCTGGAGAGAGCAGGGGTGTATGGTGTAAGATCAGTTAATGTTAGATACGTAAAGTAAATATTGCGTTTATTCAGCATTTTTATACGATTTTACTATTTTGATAGCACTTTATAATGATGTACTGTACATTTCTGCAACTCATAGACGTTATTACTTTAACTTGCAACCTAACAATATTTACTTGCTGAAAATTCTAGTGCTAGATGATGTTAGCGTTGATGAAGTGTAATACGTAATTCGAGCCTGTCCTCCCCAATTAAGATCCACCGACCGCGGCTGGTCATCATATTTAGGGTTTTTTACATTTGAACTGCACATTTTGTTTTTAGGCTATATTTGTACTTCAATTACGTTGCTCCGGTACATTTCATTTAGCTGATTTATGCGAGAAAAATTCCATATATTCCATAGCGTTCGAAATTACATTGCAACATTCACAGTAAAGGACGACGTTGCAATGATGGAAAAAGTAATTAATTAGATTACTCCATTACTGAAAAAAATAACGCTGTTTGTAACGCCATTATACTTAAACGCTGTTACTCCCAACACTAATAATAACGAGTGTCTTTGGGAGTACTCGTGTTTTCTAAAAAGGTGCTTTTCCGTGTTTTTCACCGCTCCTTCCTGTTAAAAGACAGACAGTCCGTATGTCCAATCAGAAGGGTCTGTACTCTGCTAGATAGACCCTACCTTTTCCGGTAGAAGTTAATGCTGTTGTGTTTTCCTATTTGCTGTCATGTTTTCCTCTTTACCGTTGTGTTTTATGATTTGTTGAAGTGTTTTCATATTTGCTGTTGTGTTTTCCTATATGCCGTTGTGTTTTATGATTTGTTGAAGTGTTTTCATATTTGCTGTTTTGTTTTATGACTTGTTGAAGTGTTTTCATATTTGCTGTCGTGTTTTCCTATATGCCGTTGTGTTTTATAATTTGTTGTTGTATTTTCCTATATGCCGTTGTGTTTTATGATTTGTTGAAGTGTTTTCCTATTTGCTGTTTTGTTTTATGACTTGTTGAAGTGTTTTCATATTTGCTGTCGTGTTTTCCTATATGCCGTTGTGTTTTATGATTTGTTGAAGTGTTTTCATATTTGCTGTCGTGTTTTTCTATATGCTGTTGTGTTTTATGATTTGTTGAAGTGTTTTCATATTTGCTGTCGTGTTTTCCTATTTGCCGTTGTGTTTTATGATTATTTGAAGTGTTTTCATATTTGCTGTCGTGTTTTCCTATTTGCCGTTGTGTTTTATGATTTGTTGAAGTGTTTTCATATTTGCTGTCGTGTTTTCCTATTTGCCGTTGTGTTTTATGATTTGTTGAAGTGTTTTCATATTTGCTGTTGTGTTTTCCTATTTGCCGTTGTGTTTTATGATTTGTTGAAGTATTCATATTTGCTGTCGTGTTTTCCTATTTGCTGTTGTGTTTTATGATTTGTTGAAGTGTTTTCATATTTGCTGTCGTGTTTTACTATTTGCTGTTGTGTTTTATGATTTGTTGAATTGTTTTCATATTTGCTGTTGTGTTTTCCTATTTGCTGTTGTGTTTTCCTATTTGCTGTTGTGTTTTATGACTTGTTGAAGTGTTTTCATATTTGCTGTTGTGTTTTATGATTTGTTGAAGTGTTTTTATATTTGCTGTTGTGTTTTCCTATTTGCTGTTGTGTTTTACCATAGTGATGCCATGGATATAGAGTTTTGCCCTTACATTTCTATCGGTAACTTTATCTTATATCCCTTTCACTGTTCAGATTAGGTCGCTATATTATGCTGCGGCCAACAATTTATGTAGCGCATTTGACTGAACTGATCTTTGATTTAGTTTGTCCAAATTGCACAGGGACAAGGCTTAAAGTTAACATTGATCCGCAAAATCATGGGTTCTGTAGCAATTTACTGTAGTAATTTGTGTATATATGCCCGTCTTGTCTGTACACTTTGCCTTACACATTAAACAAAACAAAACAGAACAAAATAATGAGTTATCTACATTTGTCCAAAGGAAACAATTTTATAAAACATTTAGCATCATGTTTTCTGTAACTTTGTCCCATTTCCCTTTCACTGTTCAGGTCAGGTCACTAATTTAGGCTGCTACCGACAGTATACATTATAGATAGTTGTTCTTGAAAATGTTTTGTAGTATAATTTTGTACTAGATTAGCAACAAATCAATTTTAACAAGCACACTCCAAACAGGAAATAAAGTTTGCCAGATACACAAGCACATGATCCAGCGTACTGTAGTAACCCCAACAAGGGTTATTTTATCAGAATATAGCATAGATCATCTGCTTAGAAATATCGGAAATATTGGTTAGGATAGAACACCACAATTAAATCTGCTAAATAAAAGTATATTACATTAATTATGAATTTATCTTGTCTTTGTTTGAAACAAATCGTAGCCTATACGATTATAATACAATTTTTTTATATGTTCTATAATGTCTGACCCATTAAAAAAAGCTCAACCTTTTGGATAGTCATTATGGGAAGCAGACCCCAAAGCATAACGTTGGCGAGGCAAATGTCAGAAAATATTGAGGTGTGAGCTACAAGGTCTGTGGTACATCACCTTTGTAAATATCCCATTAACATTGATTGAGTAAAAGAGCAAAAACTGGTCTACGTTGACTACAGCGCCTTTTAATGACAAATTTGGTAAAGACCTTCAGAGCGACATGCCAAACAAGCACCAAAAGTTTCAATTTGATAGTATTTACTACAGAAAATATATTGTAATCACAATTATACCAGTTAAATGTATTAAGTTATTGGCCAAATTACATAAATGTTGATGAAAGCTCCCCCTAATGGCCGATCTTCGCCAAATTTGGTACAGAACATCACAGTGGGACATTGAAAAACAATATCAGGTCTTTAGATGATGGCATTTAATTTGACAGCGATATACTAAAGTTCATATTTCATAGCTAGCTACGAAAAGTTGTTTGTTTGTCAATTGCGCATAGTTTAACGTAGCACATTTCTTTTGATAACTTTTGGTCTGGTCCGTCTGGAGATGCTAGGTACCAAGTTTCATGTAGATCGGTGGCACGGTCTAGGAGGAGTACAAGTTGGTTTGTGCATTGCGCAATATTGTGAACAATCTTGTTATCGCAAATGGTCGTGTTCTATATCATCAGATTCAGCTCAGTTCAAGGTACACTTGGATTTAAGGGTTTCTATTGTGCAATGTGTAATGTGTAAGTTATAGGTAAAAACATGTTTGACATCATTATAGCGCCATCTAGTGGTCCACATGTGTACTTTTAGGAATGTGAGTTCCAGTAGCCACTGTGCGTCTACACTGTAAATTTTAAATTACTCACATTATTGTTAGTAGTAAATCCCAACATTTGCCAAAACACATGAATGTTGATTAAAGTGCCCCTTAAAGGCCGATCTTCACCAAATTTGGTAGCGAACATCATAGTGGGACATTGAACAATAATCTCAAGTTTTTTAATGATAGCATTTAATTTGGAAGCAATATACTAAAGTTCATATTTTGTAGCTAGCTACGAATATTTGTTTGTTCATCAATTGCGCATAGTTTAATATAACTTTTGGCCAGGTCCGTCTGGAGATGCTAGGTACCAAGTTTTGTGTAGATCAGTTGCACAGTCTAGGGGGAGTTCGAAAAAGTTTGTATGCCCATTGCGCAAGATTGTAAAAATCTTGTTATCACAACTGGGCGTGTCCTTAATCATCGGATTCAGCTTAGTTCAAGGTATACTTGGATATAAGTGTTTCTATTGTATAATGTGTAATGTGGGAGTTATGGGCACACAACCCATTTGACATCATTATAGCGCCACCTAGTAGTCCGCACGTATACTTTTTGGTATGTGATGTCCAGTAACCATTGCGCATCTACACTGTAAATTTGAAGTTACTCACATTAGTACAAGGGGTGGATCCAAAACTGGGTCCCATAGGCCACGCCCCTTTTGACAAATCAGTACCCCACTGTAGGGGTGGCCTCAAGAGTGGCCCTAGATGGTAGCCTCAAAATTTGGTAAAAATCGGATGAGCCGTTGATTAGATTTTTTTTTTGTATTATAGTGCCCCCTAGTAGCCAATTTTCATACAATTTGTTGGGGAGCCTCAGATGGTCACGTCAAACAAGGATCTAAAGTTTTGCAATGATAGCTTTATTTTGGCCAAGATATGGCAAAGTTTATTTTATATACCTAGCTACACAAACTTTTTTGTTTGTGTGTAATTTGCACAATTTTCATCCGATAAAAATTATTTTGATAACTGGTGGTCTGGTGATCATACATACCAAGTTTTGTGTAGATCGGACACGCGGTCTAGGAGAAGTTAGAAAAAGTAGGTTTACGATAAATTGCAATTTTTCACGCATAAAAGTACTAGCGGAAATGGGCGTGGCCTATATCAGAAGAATCATCTGAACTCAGGGAAAACGTGGATATGTGTATTTTCTATGTGGGAGTTATGAGGCCAAATGCATTTTATCTACTGTAGCGCCACCTAGTGGTGGAAGTGGCTGAATCTTTCTCTCTGAGGTCCTTGTGGTGATTTGGACCAGTCCTGAAAATGGCACCCCATGACCATGTACGGTTTAGGCTGTAGTATTGGTTTTAGAGGAAGAATAATAATCCTTAGGAAAACAATAGAGTTCCACAGCTCTGCTGGAGCTGTGAACCGTGTTGCTCTCCAACGACGGTTCCCAGCCCCTTCGGGCTTGGACCCCTAATAAATAGGCAGGTAAACAGGCAGACAAAATGGAATTATCACACAGAGACAATCAGCAGAGAAGTATCCAGGAGTGTAGTCAGCCAGGCAGGGTCAGTACACTATCAACTATCAACCAGAATCCAAATCCGAAATCCAGAGGAGTAAACCAGGGAGGCAGGGTCGGTACACTGATAGAGCTATAGAGCTCAAGCAGAAGTACACAGACAGGATCCAAACTTGGTAGTCAAGAGAAATCAGAAAATAGCTCAGTACACAATAAAAGGACTTGATTTTGAACGGGAATACAATACTGCCAGGTATAAATACAGATCTGGGGTCGGTGCAGGTGTTCAGAATTTTTTCACAATCAGAGGTGATTGTGATCTATGATGAGTGCTGCGTTCGGGACAGTTGGGATGTTGGTGATTAACCGTGTCACATTATGAGACTGTAGTGTTGGCATGGGTGGACCTTACAGTAATTTTTTATCACCCATAACCTGCATTCAATATAACTGCAATGGTAAAGTACTTACAAAATGAACAAGTCTAGCGAAACTACATCAACGAAAACAGTAATCTCAGTAATGGTTGCAATCAATAATACCTCTTAAAGTTTGTATTACATTGGAAAAGTAAACATACATTGTTTAATATTACACATTAAGTACTCAATTCATGAATGCAAAAAACAGAAAATAGATTTTATCCATGGGGCAGCAGCTCCAGCAGGGGACCCCAAACGTCCTTTTCCCGAGCCACATTAACCAGCTCCGACTGGGGGATCCCGAGGCGTTCCCAGGCCAGGTTGGAGATATAATCCCGCCACCTAGTCCTGGGTCTTCCCCGAGGCCTCCTCCCAGCTGGACGTGCCTGGAACACCTCCCTAGGGAGGCGCCCAGGGGGCATCC